>JAXIVJ010010330.1:0-47609 GCA_036785665.1 Chirona hameri
GATATCCAACTGCCATCTCGGATTTTTGAGTTTTTCTTTAATTCAGATTTTTGAGAAATCCAAATACATTTTTTTTTGTTTTTACAAAATTTTCAAAAATCAGAATTATCCAGAAACCGGAATATATATGATCGAGACGTGTGCGGTGAATATGTGTACCAAATTTGAAGTCGATATCTTCAAAAATGACTGACTTATGACCTTCAAATGACAAAAATCGACCACCTCTCAGCATTACTATGCATAACAAAATGCATTTCCGTTTTTGCTTTTTACTTCTATTTATATGGAAAAAAACAATGTTCTAAGGTCATTTTTCGCGTTCTAGACGAAACACAAACCCATAAACATGTGTTACAACCCCTAATGACCGTAATCTGCAGTTTGACCTCGTGACCTCGGATGACCTTGTCCTGATCCAAGGTCATACACAACTTAGAATGGTACTTAGAAGTGTCAGACACACAAATCATACCGATTTATCGACTGCTTATGCTTTTAATATCGCAATTTTGCACGACAATACCATCCATCGAGACCTTTTGACACGGTCAAACATTTTGTACTTGACCCGACCTGTGACGTTATCGGTGACGCTGAGGTCAACAATATTATGTTTCCTTCGATAAATTTCCCAGGGCTATAGAATGCCGTTTGAAGTTTTACAATCGGTCCAGTAGTTTCTAAGATCCGAGGGGGGGGGGGGCAAAAAATAGCCCCCCCCCCCCCCTCCCCCCCCCCCCCCCAGTAAGTCGCGTTATGGAATATACCCCAGTAACTCGCGGGTTAAAGGTTGACCTTCTAAGCCAGTCTAAAAACTACATCTAACTTTCTATTTGATTCGCCCAGTGGCTTAACATTAGGTGTGACTTCACTGGATACCTGGCCTTCGGTGGCTCGGCGCTCGGCCCCGTCGTCGCAGTAGTTGCGATTTCGAACTTGCGTGGTCGGGTGGTATCTGGGATTCTGGAAATGAGTGGTTGTTGTTTTGGTCTATCTGATATAAATCATGGTTTTCGTCGATACTCATTGCAATTAAGGTCGTATATAGGTTACAATATAGATTGCAATAAGGTCATTGACGTAGGAATGTCACGATAAGTGGACTGTCAGTGAAACTTTGAAATCTCACCCCTCTGTGATCAATTTCTTTCAGGTTTGGGCTCTTGTCATGGTGCTTCATTTGCCATCTTAGATTTTGTCAGAACCTCAGAACGTCTCTCTGTCCCCTGTCCTCTGGCCTGAAAGGACCCTCCGTAGGCTTGAGAGGATCCTCCGTCGGGCTGACAGGATCTTCCATGGACCTGAGAGGGCCCTCCGCCGGCCTGACGAGGTCATCAGTCGGCTGAGAGGGTCTTCAGTTGACTTGAGAGGGTCCTCCGTCGGCCTGAAAGGGCCGTCGTCGACCTGAGAGGTTCTTCCATCGGCCTGAAAGGACTCTCAATCGACATGAGAGGGTCCTCCGACAGGCTGAGAGTGCCGGCCCTCCATCGGCCTGAAAGTACCCTCTGTCGGCCTGAGAAGATGCTCCGTCGGCATGAGAAGGCCCTCCGTCGGCCTGATAGGACCCTCTGTCGGCCTGAGAGGCCCTCCGTCGGCCTCAGAGGTCTTTCCGTCGACAGAGGCATCGGCATGATAGGGTTCTCCGACGGCCTGAGAGGGTCCTCCGTCGGCTTGAGAGGGTCCTCCGTCGGCCTGAGAGGGTCCTCCGTCGGCTTGAGAGGGTCCTCCGTCGGCCTGAGAGGGTCCTCCGTCGGCCTGAGAGGGTCCTCCGTCGGCCTGAGAGGGTCCTCCGTCGGCCTGAGAGGGTCTTTAGATGACCTGAGATGATTCTCTGTCTGCCTGAAAGGGCGGCCCTCTGTCGGCTTTAGGGGATCCTTCGTCGGCCCTCCGTCGACCTGAGGGGATTCTCCGTCGGCTGGAGAGGGTCTATGGGAGTCATGATCCGCTACAGGCCCCGATGTCCCCCACCACCCTTTAGGGCCTTGACCCCACCCACCTGTGACCACCCTAACATCCGCAACTACATTTCAAAATATTCGCACCACGTCATGCCGGAGCCACTGCGGCGGCGGCCGAGTCGGGAACGACAGGTATCCAGTAACGTCACGCTAGTGTTGATAAAATGGTACACTAAAATGCCCAGACGGTTCTACCTTACTTATACGGCCTTGGTTCACGGTCACCTGCGGTTCGGCGGTTCCAGCAGGCTCGGTTTCCAAGCGGTTTCCAGCAGGCTCCCCACCCCTTTCCTCATGCGTCATCACAAGCAGGCGTCTCTTGAACACTGAATGCCGCGACGCGCCACTTCACGTGACATTTCATCCTGCGGTTGCTCCGTGCCAACCGCCCGAACCGCAGCCAACCGCAGCCGTGTGACGTCATACCGTTCGCCCCATCCCCACTTTCCGTTATCCCCCCTGCTGCCGACCACTGTTGGCTGCCGAACTGCAGCCAACCGCAGGGCCCATGAACAGGCCTCTGAGTGGCTGGCCGGCGACATGTCACGTGACCAGTCAGACCGGACGCCAGGCTGCCGAGGGGTCAGTTGGCAGCTGGTGCTGAACGCGTGCGGACTCGGAAATGTTCCGTTGATTAAATAGAGCGGGAGTTAGAGAGTGTTTGTTCTTGCGGTGTGAGATACCGAAGGAGCTAAGCGGGAGGCGTTCCGTTACCGTTCCGTTACCGTTCCGTTACCGTTCCGTTACCGTTCCGTTACCGTTCCGTTACCGTTCCGTTACCGTTCCGTTACCGTTCCGTTACCGTTCCGTTACCGTTCCGTTACCGTTCCGGTCTCTGCTGACCGGCCGGCGTCGCCGAGAGGTTAAGCTGTCCCGGGCGGCGCGGGCGACCCTTGGCCGGGGCGGCGCGGCGGCGGCAGGGGTCGGGCGGCAGATGGACTTGGAACGGGGCGTGTCGGTAACATTCGCACAGCGAATCGCGGAGCGGAGCTGTACGGCCGTCTTCATCATGCTTCACACATCGTTAGCAGGGACTCAATGCGCCTAATTGTTAAGGGATCGGAATAAACCCGATTCTGAATACTGAGTTATCTCCGGAAAAATAGCAATGGGGTACCGGGTCAACGAGTCGATGAGTGAATAACTTCACCGATTAACGGGTTAGCATGTTATCTCCTGAAAAATGATGCTATGTTAACGGGGTAATGATTCACGGGTTAACCATAACGACAGGTTAACGTGTCAAACTGTCTTCCGAAAACAAATGCTTGTGTTAACGGGTTAAGTGGTGAACCGGTTAACTATCCTCTAGTTTAACCCGGCATTGACTGGTTGACTGGGGTCTCAGCAGAACGCCATTGACTTGGGGGGGGGGGGGGGAGGGGTGGGCGTTAAACGCCACCTGGTTATCTTCCGAACCAATGGTCGCCGCGAGACGCGCAAGGCGGCAATAGAAATCTCCCAATGAGACGAATATAAAGCATGCTCAGAAATGTCACAGTGAGGTCAAATGTCAGGTCACGGTCAGGTTAAAGGTCCAAATCGGCGTATTTGAGTGTACGGCCATACTTTCCATCAAAAGCCTTAGATTACGACTAATTTCACCCAAAGTGCTGCCAAAGGTATGATACATATCCTGCATGAGCTAAACTGAGATTGTTGGCCAAGGTCAAGGTCAAAGTCAGGTCACAAAAGGTCACTATGCTCAAAATATCTACGAAAGTCATGCAACACATGTTTTATGAGTTATTTTCCACGTATAATTCGATAGTGATAGTCATTTTACCACCTGACTTCATTTACGTGAAGTAAATGTCAATTTCAGGTCAAGTTCAGATCACCGAAGGTCAAAATTGTAAATAGTTAAATCTAAACAAAAAAGGCATGTTGCTAGACCAGTTTTGTCTCAGAAATACAGTGGTGACATTTATTTGTCTGTATCTAGTCACTAAAATATAAAAGAACGCAATTGCAAAATATGACGTCATGAGTTACCCATACTTTAGATGTCATAAGTCAGTAAAAAATGGAGATCAGTTTGAAATTTGGTATGGTAGTTGTCAAGGTATGGTTCACTGACATATCTTCCGGTTTTCAAAATATTTTAGAAAATGTTGATTTTGTGATCATTTTAAAAAAATAGTTTTTGGGGGTCAAAAACTAAAAATATTGAAAATCCGAGATAGCCAGTTTGTATGTAGCCGTTGCCATTTGATACCTTTTGGCGTTTTTAGATAGCATTTTTCTTCAAATGTGGCATTTGTACGGCCTGGCAAAGTTTAGCTGATTTTGGTGTAAAACTCGTGTGTAATGACGTCACTAAATTCGCTATAACTCGAGACAAAAAAAAATCGACGAAATTTCTTCATTTTTGCACACAAGACGTAAAAATGATTTATAAGAAGGTATCCGAAGTTTCACGTTGATAGCGTTATTATTAGTTTTTCAGCTATTGCGAACATTAATCAAGGGGGGGGGGGGGGGGTAAACGCCCCCCCCCCCGCCCCAGTCAATGGCGGGTTGACCCATTTGTGACCAATGTTCCCATTTGGGAGCATAAGATTTTGCACTCTTGCTCGGAAATTATTGTTCCGGGAGCAGTGTGCTTCTGGGAGCTGGCTAAACACGTTCCAAACTAACTTATCATTAGCATTAACATTATTTTAAAGCTATTTTAACAGTACAAACGATACTATCGCTACAATCGTTACAATAGTTACCAAATCATTCCGTCTCCTTATATGCTCGGTCACAAATGGGTTAAATATCACAATGTTAAGGTATATAAACGTTACGTTATTGATTTTCTGTGTCTTACAGCAGGTCCATTTCGGCTGGCAATGTTAAGTCATAACCTATTTAATGGAGATATCAGCCGAAAACACGCGGCATTACAACGTAATACGAATTGACGTCTGGCGTGCAGACCGTCAACATGATGTTCCCGATTCCCATGTCTGATCTTCCTGAAGCGTGCTGTGTCGCCAAAGTGCACCTGCCCACACATCCTCAGCATACGGCTGGACACCAAACCGGTGATTGCACTCCAATGAATAGCGTCCCGGCGGCAATGATTGCGTGCTAACTGCTAAATCGTGATGTGCCTCCGTGTCGTGCTGCGTTGCGAGGTTTTCAGCTGAGATCACCCTGCCAACTCCGCCTCCGAGGCAACGCGACAAAAGTTCGGGGTCCTCGCTCGCTATGAGCCGCGTAAGAAATGTTCTCCGCCGTCCTTGTCGCTGATCCTCGTAGATTGCAGCGCTCGCGTGCTCCCGCGAGGCGGGATCGATGTCCCCACTGAATCAGCTGAACGGGGCGGCGAGCTTCTCGGTCGGAGAAGATTGTTTGCGCCTTCGGCGAAATAATGGCACCGGTCAGTTCCTGGACGCCGAACGTTATTAGCTAGATGCGATCAGCGGTAAAAGTTTGCTCAGGCTTATTGACAAAGATACGAATAGTTGCTTCGGTGCGCTAGAAGTGTTCCATGGCAAACACGGTGACTGTTATTGCTACGTGAAAAAAGCGGATGGTCTGGCCATGTATGCTGAGGTGTCAGTTGTCTTCCATTTCTTATTCAGAGGAACGTCGTCTTACATAATTGTTGCTTCTGTGTAAGTAATTTCTGCTTTATTTTCAATACTTCTCAAAATCAGAGGTTGCTTTGATAAAATTAAACTGCATAGACATTAGACACGTAACAAATTGTAAGATAAAAAGTTAATATTCAATTTATTCGTGAACTATCTTTTCAGTTAACCCTTTTCCCTGCGGGGGGCAGATTCTGTCCCCCCCCCCCCCCCCCCCCCCCGATGTTCTTTCACTTGCCGCTTCTAAACCGTTGGGTCTAGCGTCTTGAAACTTGTGACTTTTTCTAACTTTGAATGGTCCTAACTTGAAATGTTGTGTCAAAATTAAACAAAAAATCGGGCCAGCAGAGGCGGTGCCAGGCTCCTGTTTTGGGGAGGGTGTTACGAATGCGGTTGTACGGCGCATACTTTCTTCGTAGTTCGTGGTGCAATAAATGTGTCAGAAACATTTGCAATGCAATATGCATCATACATACTGGGATTATACATGTTTGTTGGCAGAGGTGCACTCAGGTACAAACAAAAATGAGAGGCGATGCCATACCTCAAATTAGGTCCAACTTAAAATTAGTAAATGATAAAAGCGTTACTCGCATGGTGCCCCCACGTTGTTTTCCTGGATCCGCATATGCGCAATATATTACATTTAACAAATTACAGCAAGTAATGCCCACATGTGACGTTTATGCCGTCCCAAACAATCACGAACAGCACAAATTTGTTATCAGAAAATGCCACTCATTTTACATTCCCTGAATACGCCTATGATTTTTTATTTTGGTATTTATCTTTTGGTATATTAAAGACCAGTACATTTGAAGCTCAAAAACGTTTGGGGCATTCAAATCGGCCAAACCACATGGCCGCAATGACCTTTCAAAGAACACCCAACAATTTTTGTTTTGCCCCTGACCACCCATTTAAAAAAAAAATCGGGCACCTAAAAGAAGGATCTTGTCATGACGAATCGAATGGCGTTTTTCTCATCGAAATCAACCGAGCGGTTCTCGAGATCTCTGGGGGGCAGAATCTGCCCCCCGCAGGTTAACGTAATTTTGGCCGCCCGCAGGGAATAAGGTTAAAACAGTTCCACTTCTAGCATGATTCAACACCGCATGAAACCCTCTAGCTTTGTCTACTATCGGCTATCTATAGATTCCAGCAGCTCCCGGCAACGTCTCAAAGTAGAACATTTTCAAGGAACTCATCCCGATGGGCTTAATCGGCTTTACTGGGACCATGGGTACACACGTGTCGAGAAATGTTTTTAGTTGTCATTGAACACCGGTCGATGACATCGTCTCCAAATCCGGGCCGCTCAGGGCTCGTCGGAAGCCATCCAAAGCTTCCAGATTCGATGGGCATCAGCTCCTTACTGAATATGCAATCATGCCTTCGCTGCTGCGCTCGGCTCATCAGACATCGAATCGACATGATATAGTCAGAGTCGCCCTTGGTGATAGGGCGCTCGCCTTGGTGATAGGGCGCTTCGTCCTAGGGCGCTCGCAGAGCGCCCTAGGACGCTCTGCGAATATTCATGAAGCCGCCCTGGGACGGACAAATTGCATTCTGGCTGTCGTAACCTGATAAGTGAGAGTGTAAATATGAAACGAATTTCGAGAAAACTTGTCAAGATAGCAGCTTTTACATATTTGCTTTGGTGCATGTCAAATGAAGTAATTGTTACTAGCTTGAATGTTGTCTTTGTTCAGAAACTCATGGGCCACCGCACGTGACAAAGGATCACAGTGTGTTCAAGATCATTTTAATATGAAGTGTACACACTTCATGCCACTTGATAGAACACGCACGGGTGGATTTTCCTATTCAAATGGTGGGGCCACTGCGCCACCAACTTTTGTCAGATGTAAAAGTTTCCTGGCGTTAAAATTACCATTTGCCACTTCAACCATGCAAAACAATTAGGCAATGTGATATTTTGCCCCAACAACTTTTTCTGACAAGCTCCGCCCATGAGAACACGCCACGGATATAACGTTTGCGTGTGGTGTTAAATATGGTGGGTGAATGTCGAGGCTTAGGCTTTTAGGTCAACTCATTACCAAGTTATGGCTATTTTTGGGTTTACTAACCTTTATCCTTACCTTCAACGTAACCTAAATTAAATATTTATGGTCAAATATGTCTTGCTCCATTGATGTAATTTGCATGCGTTAAATTATAAATGTATATCATCGGACATTTTACAAATGTGGCCTGATTACCTTGAATTAATAAAAAAAAAGATTGTATAAAGAATAATTAAAGCCCTGCTTTTCATTTATTTTATATGGAACGGGCCTCAGGTAAGCAAAAATAACCTTCCCTTTGCACAACTCCTGTTTACCTCTTACTTTCGCGGCACAAGAAGTACAACAGCAGATTGATTTAAATCTACACCAGATATAAAACCAGACACACTTGTCTTCCGCAGGTGGACTGGCGTATTCGGCACAACAAATCGCCGTTACCCAGCGGGTCGAAGCTCTCCGACTTCCGGTATCAAGACGAACGCTGGGAGACGGTGCTGAAGTCAGCCCTCAACGACATCAGCTTCGAGGGCGTTACGGTGAGCTACTGACGCGCTGACTTCAGCCGTCCCTCAGAACAACCCACCAACGCTTGGCTGAGCAGGTTACGCAGGGAGGCGGCTGCCTCACAAAAACTCTCCCGCCGACGGCCCTAACGAGAGAAGTTGGCGATCGGAGCAGTGAGCTGCTAAGGCGAGAAGAGATGCCGACAATGCTGCGAGCTGCTAAAATTGTGACAACGCTGTACGCGTAGAATTATTGAACCACAGCGCCGATGACGGAAAATGGACGGCAATTGTTTTGAGTTTAGAATGCGGTGTTGCATGGTACTTCCGTGGACGGCAGACCGCTCAGGACCCTAATTTTCGGCGAAAACTTTTAAAGGAACCAACTGGCATGGATGAATTTCTCGCAATGGATCTCGCAATGGACCGGCGCCGATTTGTATTATTAAGGTCGATTAATGTCAAAACGAAAATTTAGGGGGACTTGCCATTCACTTGTAATGTTAAAACTCGAGCAGGCAATGCAATCAGTGGGTATAGAGGCTATCGTGGGAGGGTGGAGCTATGCGCTCTGACGTCAGAGCTTAGCTCCGCCCTGGCTGACCTTGAACCGACGCTGTCCGACCCGTGACCGGTCGGTTGCGAGAGGTGGGCGGAGTCGAGGGCGGGATTACAGAGCGACCAGGTGTTCGCCTCTATCCGAGCTCGCATTATTTGCATTATCTTTAACATTACGAGTGAATTAAAAGTGCTCTAAATTTTCATTTGACACTAACCAACCTTCAGAATGAAAATTAGCACAGGGCCTGAAACGTCCATTGCGAGAAATTCGTTCATGCCAGTTGATGCATGCAAAAGTTATCGCCGAAAACTAGGGTCCCAAGCCGTCTGCTGGTCACAGTAGACTGATTAACGACACACAGCAGGAGAATTTGCCGTTGTCGGCAGCAGATGGAAACCGTCACTCTTTAAGCTTTTTTTAAAGTCTTTTCTTTAAACAAATGGCTTTACCTATTTAAGGCATCCATATCAAACTTGTGCACGCTTTTATTACATTAGTCCTCAACAGATCTAGATAAGATCCATAAAGGAGAGATGAGTCGTCGGTTTTAACCGACACGCTCAACAAATATAAGAAGAATAAGTATTTGGTTTGTAGGTTTGGTTTACAGTGTAGACCCCGGGATGTGACCGATAGACATACAGAGGGTCTTCAAATAGTAAGTTAGATGCTAGTGTTTATCCATGGATTTTACTGTTGATGGCACTGCTGCTGCCGACACATAACGGGTTTTTTCTTCAAAAATGGCCTGAGCTTTATTGTTCGTGTACTTGCATAACAATATGGAATAAGCATCAATACCTAAATATAAAGTGCAAACTTCCCATATCCTAAAGATGTAGCACGTGTCTGCGCCATTTTTGCTGATTTACTTTGTCTTGTGCCTATTTTGCATAAGAAAATAGTTCCTCCTTTATCATCTCACGCATTAAACATTTCTTCCTTCTCGCTATAACCGTAGCACCCCTTCTCGCGCACATAAAATGGACAGAAGTCCTCCAATATGTATATGTCGTTCTCTGTGTCGGACAGCAGACTCAGGACAGGGAGACTCGTAAATCGAGACACGCTCTCGCTGATGTCGATACGGCATTTTACGTTCGGCCGCAGACCGCATAAAGGCCAGTTAGCTTCATGCAGCTGCAATGAAACCCCGCGGCCAGAGTCCCTGGGGGCGTCAGTGACCTGCTCGGGAAACGAGCCGACTTGAGCCAGGTGCGGCGGGCGGCGGTAGGAGGAGGGGGGGGGGGGGGACTTTCATCGGGGACTGGCGGCGCAGGGAATTTTTGCGACTAAGTTGAAAGATCAGGTCAACATCGGTTCTCAAAAAGTCAGATACGAAAAGAACAACCATCTCGACGGCAAATATATGTTTCGTGTGCTTTTTCCAGAACTACTGTGTTAATGTTAATACCTCTGTTTTAGTTATACTAGATAAGGATAGTTAGGAGCCAAAATGAGCTCGTATTAAAGTTAAATTTATGCGTTGCAACTTGCAAGTCAGTCAAAAATGTATATCAACCTGAAATACAGATAGAGCATAGTTGATTCCCTTATATAGCTTCCGCTTCTTATTGATTTTAAACAACAAAATTCCAAAGGTATGTTCTTGGTAAATGGTAATAATGAGTCAACCAGAAATAATGATAACGGTGTTGTAACAAATGGCATTTTCCAATGTTTCCATTTGTCGTTATTCTACCTATTCCTCTATCGCGCCATTTGCTCACCCCACAATTTAACAGCCTTCTATTTTGCCAATACGCACTGTAATTTGTTCATCTGAAGCAATGCCTTGTTACGGTTGTAAGTGTTCATCCGCCCTGCTCCACCAGGACATCCCTTCTGGCTATCAGCTATGACTAGTGTTGCGAGCTGCGCGGTTAGATGGCCGCTCGTCCAACTCGAACTTCGGCTCGCCCGAGGCAATATCCACTATCCAGTTCACGGAGTTGCTTGACGTATATAGAGCCATATGCCCGCCAAGCTATTCCAGCGGTCAGCAGAGACTATGAGGCGCCTCGCCATTTGAACTTCGGTCCAGAGTGGGCCGCCTCTTCACAAAAGCTAGTGCGTTGTTAGAATAGCTTCATGAATTAAAGAACATGCAATTCCGTTACACAGCCAACTGCTTCGTAAACGGCTGGTGGTCAACGCGTAAACGTTCTAATTTGTTAAACCTGCCACAGAGCGAGTTTGCTATCCATTTCAGAACTTAATCAGCCATGCGTTTACGGCTATAATCAGAACAAATCGCTCGGTCTGATCCTTGGCAGTCACCTCAGCGTTATGCCAAGATTACGGAATAAGACGTTGGGCTTATGGTAAATTGGTCGGTCTTTACCGCCAATGAATATCAAGCATGGCGCTTGATCACATAAGCACTATAGGCAAATAATAGAAACGCGCACCGCTTCAACACACGTGCCGGTTGCCAATAGTGTTCAATGAAGAAACCAATGTCTCGTGTCATGCTCCTGAATGAAATAAATCCAAAACTGCCAAGACAAACATCCAAGCCTATTCTGCCTAAATTCAAGCACAAACATATATGCCTTCCAGTATGGGCAGAATCGATAATACTGTATACTGCATGCCAATGTAAGTTTAACTATATTTGTAGCATTCCTTAGCTATGTTTGTCAATAGCCTTAAGTGAACACTCCGGAGCCTAGCTATTTACCCAGAAGACAAGAGCATGAAAACATCAATACCTGCAGATGAGTTAAATTTATAGTTTCATCCAGTTAGTGTGGATCCAGATGTAATCCAAATGCATGATTTTCAGTCTAGGTTGTCTAAACTAGACCACCATGATCTCAATAAATTTTAAAAATAAATGCAATTCAAGGTGATTTTGTTGGAGAGCTGCTCAAAAACATAAACTGGGTCTCGGCCATAAACTGGGTCCGTGTCTCGGCTGTGTCTCGGCTGTGTCTCAGCTGTGTCTCGGCTGTGTCTCGGCTGTTTCTTGACTGGTTTTCGACTGGTTTTCGACTGGTTTTCGACTGGTTATCGACTGGTTTTCGACTGGTTATCGACTGGTTATCGACTGGTTTTCGACTGATTTTCGACTGGTTTTCGACTGGTTTTCGACTGGTTTTCGACTGGTTATCGACTGCGTTTGGGCTGATGCTTCGCTGAGCGGAACCTGGCTGACCTTTCCCGGTGATCATGAAGGTCAGACGTCAGCCATCTGAGCACCGCGCATTTATTCCTGAGAGACTAACCATAGCAGCGACCAGCTCCTGCTATCACTGCAGTACTCCCAGATAAGCCATACGGACTGCGACAGCCCAGAAAGTTTGTCCATGCAGTCAGGGGCGCATCCAGACGCAGCATTTACTGAAGACGCGTATAGGTGACTGCATGCGAGACACGGGCATGATAAACAATGTCTTGCCAGGGTAGCAAACAGGCTGATATCTGTCACAGTACCGGCTGGCCGGAACCAAAACTCTCGGCGCTTTTTAATGAGAGCCTAGTCCCTCCTGGTTTGTTGCCGCTACATACGCCGCTGAGGAGACGCTTTATGTGCTAAACTTTCCGGCGGATGAGTGATTTTGCCCAAGTTTCTCGGACAGAACGTGTAACGTGCGGAACTAACTACTTCAGCCGAGACTCCATGGGATGAGCATCGATCGGCCAGTCGCACGGTGTCCGCTGTCTCCCCTCCTCCTCCTCGGGTTGCCCTGTCGCCGTCGAGCAGCAATCACATCACTGTAATGTGACCGTCCTCTCTGGATGCATGCGACATGTCTCGGTGGCACGGGGTGTCGTGGGTGTCTCGGTGACACGGGGTGCCGTGGGTGTCTCGGTGGCACGGGGTGTCGTGGGTGTCTCGGTGACACGGGGTGTCGTGGGTGACACGGGGTGTCCTGGGTGTCTCGGTGACACGGGGTGTCGTGGATGTCCCGGTGACACGGGGTGTCGTGGGTGTCTCGGTGGCACGGGGTGTCTCGGTGGCGCGGGGTGTCGTGGGTGTCTCGGTGGCACGGGGTGTCGTGGGTGTCTCGGTGGCACGGGGTGTCTCGGTGACACGGGGTGTCGTAGGTGTCTCGGTGACACGGGGTGTCGTGGGTGTCTCGGTGACACGGGGTGTCGTGGGTGTATCGGTGACACGGGGTGTCGTAGGTGTCTCGGTGACACGGGGTGTCGTGGGTGTCTCGGTGACACGGGGTGTCGTGGGTGTCTCAGTGACACGGGGAGTCGTGGGTGTCTCGGTGGCACGGGGTGTCGTGGGTGACACGGGGTGTCGTGGGTGTCTCGGTTACACGGTGTCGTGGGTGACACGGGGTGTCGTGGGTGTCTCGGTGACACGGGGTGTCGTAGGTGACACGGGGTGTCGTGGGTGACACGGGGTGTCCTGGGTGTCTCGGTGGCACGGGGTGTCGTGGGTGACACGGGGTGTCGTGTGTGTCTCGGTGACACGGGGTGTCTCGGTGACACGGGGTGTCGTGGGTGTCTCGGTGTCACGGGGTGTCATGGGTGTCTCGGTGACACGGGGTGTCGTGAGTGTCTCGGTGGCACGGGGCGTCGTGGGTGACACGGGGTGTCGTGTATGTCTCGGTGACACGGGGTGTCGTGGGTGTCTCGGTAACACGGGGTGTCGTGAGTGTCTCGGTGGCACGGGGCGGCGTGGGTGACACGGGGTGTCGTGGGTGTCTCGGTGGCACGGGGTGTCTCGGTGACACGGTGTGTCGTGGGTGTCTCGGTGGCACGGGGTGTCGTGGGTATCTCGGTGACACGGGGTGTCGTGGGTGACACGGGGTGTCGTGGGTGTCTCGGTGACACGGGGTGTCGTGGGTGTATCGGTGGCACGGGGTGTCTCGGTGGCACGGGGTGTCGTGGGTGTCTCGGTGGCACGGGGTGTCTCGGTGACACGGGGTGTCGTAGGTGTCTCGGTGACACGGGGTGTCGTGGGTGTCTCGGTGACACGGGGTGTCGTGGGTGTATCGGTGACACGGGGTGTCGTAGGTGTCTCGGTGACACGGGGTGTCGTGGGTGTCTCGGTGACACGGGGTGTCGTGGGTGTCTCAGTGACACGGGGAGTCGTGGGTGTCTCGGTGGCACGGGGTGTCGTGGGTGACACGGGGTGTCGTGGGTGTCTCGGTGACACGGGGTGTCGTGGGTGTCTCGGTGGCACGGGGTGTCGTGGGTGTCGTGGGTGACACGGGGTGTCGTGGGTGTCTCGGTGGCACGGGGTGTCGTGGGTGACACGGGGTGTCCTGGGTGTCTCGGTGGCACGGGGTGTCGTGGGTGACACGGGGTGTCGTGTGTGTGTCGGTGACACGGGGTGTCTCGGTGACACGGGGTGTCGTGGGTGTCTCGGTGTCACGGGGTGTCATGGGTGTCTCGGTGACACGGGGTGTCGTGAGTGTCTCGGTGGCACGGGGCGTCGTGGGTGACACGGGGTGTCGTGTGTGTCTCGGTGACACGGGGTGTCGTGGGTGTCTCGGTAACACGGGGTGTCGTGAGTGTCTCGGTGGCACGGGGCGTCGTGGGTGACACGGTGTGTCGTGGGTGTCTCGGTGGCACGGGGTGTCTCGGTGACACGGTGTGTCGTGGGTGTCTCGGTGGCACGGGGTGTCGTGGGTATCTCGGTGACACGGGGTGTCGTGGGTGACACGGGGTGTCGTGGGTGTCTCGGTGACACGGGGTGTCGTGGGTGTCTCGGTGGCACGGGGTGTCGTGGGTGTCTCGGTGACACGGGGTGTCGTGGGTGTCTCGGTGGCACGGGGTGTCGTGGGTGACACGGGGTGTCGTGGGTGTCTCGGTGACACGGGGAGTCGTGGGTGACACGGGGTGTCGTGGGTGTTTCGGTGGCACGGGGTGTCGTGGGTGACACGGGGTGTCGTGGGTGTCTCGGTTACACGGTGTCGTGGGTGACACGGGGTGTCGTGGGTGTCTCGGTGACACGGGGTGTCGTAGGTGACACGGGGTGTCGTGTGTGTCTCGATGACACGGGGTGTCGTGGGTGTCTCGGTGACACGGGGTGTCGTGGGTGACACGGGGTGTCGTGGGTGACACGGGGTGTCGTGGGTGACACGGGGTGTCGTGGGTGACACGGGGTGTCGTGGGTGACACGGGGTGTCGTGGGTGTCTCGGTGGCACGGGGTGTCGTGGGTGACACGGGGTGTCGTGTGTGTCTCGGTGACACGGAGTGTCGTGGGTGACACGGGGTGTCGTGGGTGTCTCGGTGACACGGGGTGTCGTGGGTGACACGGGGTGTTGTGGGTGTCTCGGTGACACGGGGTGTCGTGGGTGACACGGGGTGTCGTGGGTGTCTCAGTGACACGGGGTGTCGTGGGTGACACGGGGTGTCGTGGGTGTCTCGGTGACACGGGGTGTCGTGGGTGACGCGGGGTGTCGTGGGTGTCTCGGTGACACGGGGTGTCGTGGGTGACACGGGGTGTCGTGGGTGTCTCGGTGGCACGGGGTGTCGTGGGTGACACGGGGTGTCGTGGGTGTCTCGGTGGCACGGGGTGTCGTGGGTGTCTCGGTGGCACGGGGTGGCGTGGGTGTCACGGGGTGTCGTGGGTTCCTCGGTGACACGGGGTGTCGTGGGTGTCTCGGTGACACGGGGTGTCGTGGGTGTCTCGGTGACACGGGATGTCGTAGGTGTCTCGGTGACACGGGGTGTCGTAGGTGTCTCGGTGACACGGGGTGTCGTGGGTGTCTCGGTGGCACGGGGTGTCGTGGGTGACACGGGGTGTCGTGGGTGTCGTGGGTGACACGGGGTGTCGTAGGTGTCTCGGTGACACGGGGTGTCGTGGGTGTCTCGGTGGCACGGGGTGGCGTGGGTGTCACGGGGTGTCGTGGGTTCCTCGGTGACACGGGGTGTCGTGGGTGTCTCGGTGACACGGGGTGTCGTGGGTGTCTCGGTGACACGGGGTGTCGTAGGTGTCTCGGTGACACGGGGTGTCGTAGGTGTCTCGGTGACACGGGGTGTCGTGGGTGTCTCGGTGGCACGGGGTGTCGTGGGTGACACGGGGTGTCGTGGGTGTCCTGGGTGACACGGGGTGTCGTAGGTGTCTCGGTGACACGGGGTGTCGTGGGTGTCTCGGTGGCACGGGGTGTCGTGGGTGTCTCGGTGGCACGGGGTGTCGCGGGTGTCTCGGTGGCACGGGGTGTCGCGGGTGTCGCGCGACACCTCTGTGTAACGGCGCGTGGCATGCGTGCCAGTGTTAGTCAACCTGTTGACACGCCAGCATTGCCTACATGGCTGCCAGTCCTGTTTGTTCCGGGTATCTGATGGAGAGGTGCGATAGCTGTCATGAATTCGTATTGCGCGAGCTTACCTTGGAAGAGGCTAAGAAAGTAGCCAGTTACCAACTACTTGGTGGAAGAGCTCAGTAGTATGCAGGCCAACTGCGTGTATCACGCGGATTTGCATCACTTCAGCGCTGTCCGATGCACACCCCATGAATAACCAAGAGGTGGTAGTGGTCCCTGTTGAAATCCGCCATGACGACGTGGATTATTAATTGTGTCAAGTGATTTATGTGTCAGGTTAAGCCACAGGTGTATATGTAGGCCCGTGCCGCAGTGGCTATCGAACCTTTCGAGCAGCGGAGGGGGGGGGGGGGCACTTACTGCATACTCTGGTTGTAAGGACTCTCCTGCTGAATATATTATATTTTGTGTCCTGTCATTCAGCGTTGTGTCAAAAAGCGTATAGCGCTGTGTCGAGAACGAAAAGCTTCAGGAACAGGGTTTCGGACTCTGGACCGGTTTTGCGGAGACGGGTGTAGTTGTATTAAATTGTTCATGATCTTCTTTCTCAAATCCGCCAAAAGGGAGTACGTCCTGAGCGCTGCATGCTTCACCGTATATATTAATGCTTAGAATATTCAAACCATTTTTGATCAAGAATAATTTTTGCAAGTTTTTTTTTCATTTCGACGTTCGCGTGTGCCGACTGCCACGCGCTGTGATACCACCTCCATCAGAACGCACCATACCAAAAACAAAATTGACTTATGGACCTATCCAATGGGGAAAACCCAATCTCAATCGGAGCAGTGGTTGCAAAGTTAATAGTTTCCGAAAAGCGTCTGTATGGCCAGGTCGGGCCGGGTCGGGCCGGGTTAAATGTAAATGTGTCTAGTAAGTTGACGAGAAACCTCACGGGCGCTTCGCGCCCGCTCGGTAATGACAGGGTTTCGGACTTTGGACCGGTTTCGCGGCCAAACCCAATCTAAAATCAGTGTTTTTGTTTCACTGCAAAAAAACAACCTATCCGGATCAATTTGTCATGAGGAATTCTAATCTGGAATCGAAAATAGCATGGCATCTATTTTTTTGTCTACCCGTGATCACTTCGCGTCTGCGTGCGGTTGCCATGTAAAAGAACCCACAGTTTTTACCAAATGCGTTAAATCGGCAGGAAAATTAATAGGATCTGTAGACAGGATGTTCAGGTACATTTGGTATTCTATTGGTTTTCTAGTCGATGTAGGCCTTTTAACCCGCGCAATGCAGGGGCTTTGCGCCGAACACGAACTTCAGGGGGGTTGATTTCCGCCCCCCCCGAGATCTCGAAAACTACGCTACGTAGCGAGAAGCGGAAAAAGGCATTTGATAGCTTGGTACATGTTCTATCGAAAGTATGCAAGTGTTTTTTAGGTTAGGCCAAAATTGAGGTCACCAGAGGTCATCAAAGATCAAATTTTCCAGTTTGTTCCTGTTTTAGGACATCGCTCCAGAAATTCCCATATATCTCAGACACCATGCTAGTTAGAAACAAACGGAAAAAATCAAACGCTAGCCAGTGAAATTTACATTCGCCTAAGTGTCCTCAGATTTGATCTCAGGGTCAATATTTGAGGCTCCAGAGGTCAAAAAGAAAAACAATGCCGTGTTTTGCTAAATCGTTTTTTTGCCATTAACTTTGTACCTAATAAAGATAACGAAAAACTATTTACGCCATTGCGTTTATCTTGTCAAAGCGCTTTTAATGATATACATGGAGACCTTGTTAAGTCAACTTAACAATTTTACCTCAGGTCAAGGTCAAGTGGTGACCCAAGTAGGGCATGTTGCATATGCGAAGACGTATATCGACGAGACAAACACATTGATGTCTGTTTTACTTCTCTATCTTTATTATGTCGGGAGTTATTGATAAAAAAGTGATGGTGACCTCGCATGACCTCAAATGACCCAATGGGGGTGACTGAACAAAAATTACACTTGGATCATCAAGAATATCCTATAATAACATCATCCAGAAGTAATTGGACTAATATCATGATTATCCTTGAAATAGGAAGCATTTTATATTTCCCCATTGACTTATTATGGGGAGGTTACGAAATTGACCTGACCTTAAGTCACCGATATCAAAATTCCGAGATATATACGAATTGTAAGTACTTATGCCCTCATGACATCCTGTAAGTTTCAAACTGATCGGTGAAAAACTCTGGCTTTGGCACAACTGCAAACATTTTTGGAGGTGGGGTCACTTGACCTGGTCTGGTGACCTGACCTGAGATGACCCGAGGATTTTTTCTTCTTCTTCAAAGTGTGCGCAATTGATGTCCTAATATGTGTGCCAAAACCCGGCGGCGCTAGGCGCCGCCGTTCTTTCGCTATCTTTGAAAAACCTGAGGGGGGGGGGGGCGGAAATCAACAGTGCGCAGTGCGCGGGTTAAGATTGATTTTTTACAAGAGGGTGATTTTTTTTACAAGTTGATGTCAACAACAACACGCCAGCACGAAACCATTGATTGCACCGTCAATATAGCTCGCAGAAGATTGACAATGGCACCATTTTGTTCACAAGGCTTGGCTCAATCGAACCATCTTCAATTTTTACTATTTATAACCCGGATAAGTGTTGTAGCAGAATAGTTGTATGGCAAATTGTTACTACGTTGACCTATTCGAATGTAGTTTTTACTCTGGTCAGGTCGGCAAAGATCCAACGCAGCGTCTAAATAACATGTGAGAAACCAATTGAACCCGATATTCTCTGAAAGCAAATTGAATGAACAAGAGAATGAGCATAGCGCGAGCTCCGCTAAACATATGGTTGTTGTGCTATGGCTCTTTGAAGCTGGGCGACCAAATAATTTTTACCCAGAAAAACGCGTTTTTTTGCCATTGTTTCGTCTTTTACGCTACACTATTTAAATATATTTAACTTTTGAGGATGGCAAATGAAATTCCACTTAATTTCCAACATTTTAACGCCCAGTTTATCAAGATTCGTTCAAAACTGACGCGTGTATATTTGTTTGAGGTTTGCCAACTTGTACGGACACTGTCCGTACTGTCCGTAGTGGTGGCGACGCCCATGGCCCTTGGCGTGTCACGCCATATGATTATTCATAGCTAAGTGTATGCAATATGTTAAATGTGACCGGTGCATTGTTCATAGAGGTTTGTTAGAGTTGTGCAGGTGCCACTGACTGAATACAACGCTCAGTCGTATATGTCACTTCCATTCGTTAATTGATTATTAATGACTATGTTTGCATACAGACTATGGTTTGTTCCACACGCGTTTGTGCTTATCGCAGGTGACAAGCAAATTATTGTTGTTTGTTGCATTGCTAATGATGCCAGCTGTTTCTCCGACCTCACATGGTGTATTTGATTGCAGGGGCCGGTGAAATTTACGGAAAATGAACGGAGAGGTTTCGTCGTCCTGAAACAGTTTCGAGGTAGGTGTTTATCCATGTGTATCGTAATTTTCTGCTTTCTCTTTGATACCGAGGTAAGGTGTCATATTATTGTCGGCAAACTTGCATATTTTCTCAGTTTATGGCCTCGGCAAACCGTTTACAGCTTTGTGTTGCACTGGCGTAGCGTTAATGGAAGCTGGGCTTGTCATACTAACGGTCTAATGGTCCACTCCGTGTAAAATGCTAGCGCGAATAAGCCGCTCTGTCAAGTGAGTCCCAATTATCAAAGTAAACAGAGTGTGAAGTCGAGTGCTGCAGCAGTGATCTGCAAAACGCTTGAAGTTAACTTCAGCATTTTACATACACTAACCGGGATTAGAAAGAGCATGTTGACTTTCCATTTCAGAGAGCCGGTTACCCGTGTATTATTGTTTTATTTATTTATTCAAGGTCTTTTTATATGTTTAATATATTAGCAGGTTATTGCCCGGAGAGTGAATTCATATTGTTTTGAAATTATTTTGACTTATTTATTAAAAGTTTGGAGACTTAAAACAGAAACAAATACGTTTCCACACCTTTGAGACGGATCGCCCGGGGGCCGGAAGGCCGGTGACCACGACCCCGGGTCGCCCGGCGGGGCACTTGGTGACGGGTGGCCGGCCGTGATGGACGCGGACACTACATCGGTGAAGTGACGCAGTTATTCTGAAATCTTTCAAACTATGCATCGTACAATGCTGCCAACGCAGTCATCGATATAACTATGACTTGAATTCGTAAAGTTGTCAGATGCCTTTCGTTTAGGGCCACACACTGCCGCAGTGCACGGACACCAACGCAAGCAGTCCAATCGCGTGTAATATTTTATACAGTTAACAACAACTTTTTAGGATAGCAATCTGTTGCCACGTTGACCACAAGTCACCGTCACTGCTCTCGTGGGGTCAATCAATTGTCCTTTGTTCCTTTCCACCGCTCAATTGGCTCAATACTGCTGCTAGCGGGCTGCGGCTTCTGGGCGACGTGCTCTGTTAGCCGGCCACCACGGTGTCACCGAGATACAGGCAGGCAGGCACGTAGCCAGGATTTCGTCCGGGGGGAGGGGCGCCTCGAAAGGGCCCCTTCCGGAGCGTTGAAAGGGACCCTTCCCAAGCGTTGAAAGGCCCCCATAAAAAGGCTGAAAAGGCACGTTGCAATGACGAAAAATGCAGTATGACAGGTATGGCATGGGCAATACCAATTTTTAGAAGCTGGAATTAGCAAACTGCCATATCAACTTTGGAACCAGCGACACCAATTTGGAATCAGCTATACCAACTTCAAATATTATTTAAGCTCAAGACCTGGAACTCTTTAAACAAATTGTGCCGCGGGGTGGCGAGAAAACATTGAGTCTTATGCCCTAGATATGCTTTCTCATCAATGCGTCGCATTGCGTATGGTGCGGACCGGGGGAGGGCGCTCCCGCCCCCCCCCCCCTGGCTACGTGCCTGACTTCGGGCACCACTGGACATCCCGGCATCAGCGGCTTGCGGCCTTCCGCCGTCCTGCCGTTCGCCGAGCTACCATACCGAGGGCACGAGGACACAACGCCGCGCCACACGCCGCTAAAATGGCGCGACTAGTAACGATAGGCGCTGTGCTGATCACATGGGATGGGGTGGCGGGGGGTGGGTGGGTAGGGGGGGGGGGGGCGGATCGCTAGGCAGGTGGTCATCGCAGTCGGCACAAGTTGAACCATTGGCATTGTTTAAAGCGCAGTTGCAAGTAGAAAAGTTTCCGGGTTGACCTGCAGCAGTGGCGCACTGTCGCCGCAAATAACGGTAACAGTGCGCCTGAGTGTTGGCGCGATTCACCCCCCACAGCACTAATGCGAGGCGAACGGCTATTGAAAGAGCGATCAGGGGCGATCAAAATGGTTATGGCTCAAACCTGTCCAGTAGTGTAGATTAATGACAAAGACTTCGTGGGTGATAGTGCAATTTGTGCATTATAAGAGGACGTTCGAAATAAACCTGCCCGAAACTGAGAGGCATGTTAGCCGAAGTTATTTTCCATGCTTCGGTCGAAATTATCATAGGGTATATTGGGAGCATTTATTGATTAGTAATCTGTAGGTTATTCTTAGAGTTCCAACACATCGATCATGCAAAAATATTTCAGCTACCGTTAAAGGGAATGTTTCACCTTTGTATTAGTTTTGAACTGAGGTATCCATTATCTTTGGCCGTTATTGAAATGTAGAAAATACGAAGGTCATTTTCTCAAAAACTTAGCCGTTTTTAAGCAATTCAATTTATAGTTTGCAAAATGGGGTCTAGGCGACTTTTTCAGCCAATCCCACTTTCTCAGCCAATCACCGGCGGTCAATAATGACGTCATCATCCCAAATTTAAAAACGTAATTTGTATAAAGTTAAGTGACTTTTCGAGAGAGAAAAATATCACCATCGTTTGCAGCAACACTTGCTTTATATTTTCGACTACATCCAGCGTATATTTCATATTTGTCAACTTTCAAAAAGGTGAAACATTCCCTTTAACCCTCGCTCTACCTACGGGGTCCTAAAACGACCCCCCCCCCCCCTGAGGTTTGTCTTGCATAACTTTTTACACATGCGGCGCATCTTGCTGACATTTTAGTAGCCGAGTATACAAGAATTATACGTATGCTGTAAAAATTGCGTTGAAATTGGTCCAAAAATTTGGGAGAAATTATGTTTTGATGACGTCATGTTGGTGGAAAAACGAGAAATGTTTGAAAAATCGTAGAAAACAGAGTTTTGAAGCAAATTTCAAACGCAATTAAGCAAAGATATAAAATGTCATTTTCATTCAAATGGCTGTCTCGGACTTTCGAAATTTTGTTTTTTTACCCCTAAAATGACCAAAAACTGTTTTTTTAAATCACCACAAAATCAATTTTTTCAAAGATGTTAAAAAAACGAATATATGTGAGAGAACTGAGTATGGACAATACTCAAACCAAATTTCAAAGCAATATCTCTTTTTTTACTGACTGATGGCTCCCTAAGTGTAATAAACTTATGACGTTATTTTTTTAATAAGTTTTTGCACTTTTTTTGACCAGATATGAATAAATAGGTACCTTTTCTGTATTTCTGAGACAAAACTGGTCTAGAGACATGCCTTTTTATTTACATTTATCAATTTCTAATTTTTAGGTTTTCTGACAGCAAAATCGCTGTTCTGGACGTGGTTGATCGAGGCATTCACTTGACCTGGAAGGTCACTCGTTAAGGCTAAACCTAAAAATTGCATACCGTTAGATTACAAACATGGCAGGAAACATGTTAGTTCTTACTGCGTTGCTCTATCTTGCTTGGTTTGGAAGTTAACAGGGGGTATTTTTAGGACCCCTTCCCGTGGGGCGAAGGTGAAAAAAGACTCCCGTAGGGCGAGGGTTAAGACATATAACATTAGATATGTGTTCAGTTAAGATTTACATTTTTTTTAAATAATGTCTATCTGTTTTGCAGTTTGTCGCCATTTATCGCAAACAATTTAATGTTTTTTCTTCTTAACTGCATTTCGGACCACCATTTTAACAACTTTGAAGCTGTTAGGACAACTGCCCCTGTGAAACTCATAAGGCCAATGCATTATATGATTAAGCACCACTTCAACTGATTTGAATCCTCTTATCGGCAAATCCATAAAACACCTTAGTGTTGGTTAAGACATTATTTTAGGGCGTTATTTGGTACGTCTGCAACAAGCACATGACCTACTTTTAGGCTAGGAATTTGGCGCGCTTTTTACTGTTGGCGCATTTTAACAGGGCACAGGGAGTGCATTTTTATATCACCTTTCCTGATAGCATATTAAACTGAATATCTCACTTGTGATAACTTTTTGAGTAAAATCTAATCATTGATGTGCAAAAGTGTAATATTTTACAGATGAACGGCTTTGATTGTTAAACGGCCAAATATATAAATAATATGCTCCTATCTTTAAACAAATTTTACAAACTTCAGTTGACAAATAACTAAATTATGTTGTGACATGTAAAACCGCATTATGTTCTCCCCTAGGGCTGTATCTGACCAGTCATCATCAAGTGTAGTAGTACGTCCCACTCCGTCGACCCATACATCGCCAAATGTCATGAGATAAACCACCAGCGGGAAATGATTCCGATGATTTGTCGGCCATCCGGCACCGGAAATTACCGCTTCCTGCTGGCTGGCCGGCCGTCTCTGACTGCCCCCACCCCCCCCCCCCCCCCCCCCCCCCCCCACCCGCCTCTCTCTGGCAGACAACCGCACCTCCTTCATCGGCGTACACGACCTGATCCACCTGCGTCAGCTGACCCTGGAGGACGACAGCCGCATAGAGCCGATCTGGTGGCACTCTGGGAAGCAGCCGCTTGACCAGACAATCAAGCACATCCAGAAGGCGCGCGTCAACGTGCAGATGTACGCGGCACTCGTGGTGGCCGCTTCCCTCGGCATCGTCATGGCGGTCATCTTCCTCACCATAAACATCCGCTTCCGCAACCAGAGGTCAGTGTCCGAAACCAGAGGTCAGTGTCCGAAACTAGAGGGCAGTGCTCGCAACCAGAGGTCAGTGTCTGCAACCAGAGGTCAGTGTCTGCAACCAGAGGTCAGTGTCAGTAACCAGTGGTCAGTGTCAGTAACTAGAGGTTCTCAACCAGAGGTCAGTGTCTACAACCAGAGGTCAGTGTCTGCAACCAGAGGTCAGTGTCAGTAACCAGTGGTCAGTAACTGCAACCAGAGGTGAGTGACCGCAACCAGAAGCCATTGCCCACTACCAGATGTCAGTGTTTGCAACCAGAGGTCAGCGTCCGAAACCAGAGATCAGTATCAGAAACTAGAGGTCAGTGACCTATGTTGCTCATGGCGTTCGGGTTGCCCGGGGTATTTGGTGGTTTCGTGAAGCTGCTCGTAGCACCCTGTTCATGACCCTCTCGAGGTTCTCTGAGATTCTTTTCACTTCTCAATCGACTTTTTCAGCGAGCATTCGTTCCATGCGTCCTTGTATCGCCTACGTATGTATATGTCTTACTCGTGCTGTCAGACGTTTGTCACTCCATCAGTACACCACTCAGAACTGCTCAGCTGTATCTGATCAATGTAAAACTTTACCGCGATGATTGCATTTTCATGTGGCCAGATTCTCCCTCAAAGCCTATGTCTTTTCATCCTGCTCTTTTTGCTAAAACCGGTTTCCACGGGAGCTCTGCTGTACATTTTTGACTAGTGAACTGCCACAGACGCCGAAGATGAGTTTGTTATCATGTTATCGTATACCTGTTATTGCTGTGTTTACCTGTTATACCATGCCAAAGGCAGCAAGCTATATCAAGTCATGCCATTTGAAGTCATTACAGATAGCATATGGTAATAGAAAAACAAACTATTAATAAGTAAACATTCCCATTACAAACAGAGCATGTTACCCAGGATTTGCAATATAATTTGGAAACTCCATTGGAACTGATATTTATAAATTGAAGGTGTGTATGACTCAACATTTTGTATACGAATTATCAACTAATCTAGTTGTTAATCATTAGTGTCTGGAACACTGTCTGTGTGACAGTTTTATGTTATTTTCTGGTGAAATTTACACCTACAGGGAATAATTAAGTACGTAATTTAACCAACCCAAAGGAAGCTCTCCTGTTGAATGGCGCCTCAGATGTCCGCTCCCGGCCTCGGGGGCACCAGTGGACGGTTTCTCATGGCAGATGATGCCTGGCGCATCGGTGACCTTTGCGGCGTAGCGCGGCGCGCGTGGCTCGGTGGTCTACCAGCCGAGCCACGCGCAAAAAAATGGGTCAAAAAGCCATGCCACTGGTCTCCAACTGTCTCTGAAGAAAAAACGTCGCTCCAGTCTATGAGTAGCAAGTCACGGTTTAGCGCGGTGACATCAACACGATTATCATCACGGCATGACACGACACAACATGTCATCGACGCTCACGCTCCGATTAAGAACCGGACTATCCGGAACCCCACCGCTCCACCCGTCTCCGCCGCCACGCGCGATCTGATGTCCCAACGTCGAGCTGCGCTACGGCGGTCGGGTTGAGAGTCGGTCGAGTATAGGGAGCTGAACCGCACTGTCCGGTCCGCGGTGCGTCGCGATCGGCGTAGAGAGCTCCAGAGGGAGATCAGCGAGCGGGGGCCCAACAAAGTGTGGCAATGTATCAGGTCGGTGGTTGCTGTGAAGAAGGATGGGCAGAATATTCAGCCGGACATACCTGCTGACGATCTCAATTAGTTTTTGGTTTCCGTCCGTACTCGGGTCGCCGCCGAGATCTGGGCCCAGGGGACTCCCACCGACCTGAGTGTGCGTCTTCCCCGTGTTGGGGCGTGCAGCTTCAAACTGAGTGTCGTCTCTCTTGAGGAGCTCGGACACACGGTGTTTGGCGTGCGGAACTCGGCCGCCTGCGGTGCTGACGGCGTATGTGTCCGCATGCTAAGGGCCGGATTCCCAGCTATCTGTGACGTTATTCTGCACATTGTCAATACATCCATCACCCAATCTGCCATCCCTGATCCTTGGAAACACTCCATTATCCACCCCATTTACAAATCCGGCAATCCCTCTGACCCCTCTAACTTCCGGCCCATCTCTTTAGTCCCCGTTATCATGAAAGTTGTAGAACGCGTCGTTCACCGGCAGCTCTACAGCTATCTCTCCCACAACCATCTTCTGGCGTCATCGCAGCACAGTGTTCGCCCCCGGTACTCCACCGAGACTGCGCTTCTGTCCGTCACAGACCGTATCCTTACCGCCACCGATAGGGGGAGATCTCAATGTTGTGCCTTATTGATATAAGCAAATGTTTTGACGTGATTGATCACGAACTTTTGATTCAAAAACTGCAAATGCACGGTATTGAGACCTCCTGGTTCGCCGCCTATCTTCAGGGACATACACAAAGTGTGTCTCTGAACGATGGGTCCAGATGCAGGGTACTGTTGCGGCCGCTCTCCAATACCAGGGGTGTCTGCCAGGGCTCGGCTTTAGGTCCATTACTTTTCACAGTGTTCTCCAACGACTTGTCACTGTACGCAGGTGACGCAGCTGTCCTTCAGTATGCCGACGACACTTAGGTATTGGTGAGCGGTCCGAAGGGCGACCTCAGGGGTCTCATCTCGCGCATGGAGGCTTCGCTGGCGTTACTAAATGATTGGTTCTGTGCACAGGCTCTCAAGGTGAACGCCGGCAAAACACAACTCATGGTGTTCGGCAGCCGTCAAAATTTACGCACCATGCCTGACTTTAAAGTAGAGTTTCGGCACGCAGCTTTGCAGCCGTGCGCGCAGGTGGGGAATCTGGGAGTCGTCTTTGACGGTACCCTGTCCTGGGAAGCTCACAGGGGCGGAGTTTCCTATACACATGGTGGGGCGGGCGCCCCACCAACATTGATTTTTGCCCCACCAACTTTAAAAGAAACTGGAGCTGGTCAATATACTTGCACAAGTAACATCAACTACCTACTTCTGACAACTTCAAAATATGAAACTCATTCAATATGAGGAAGAGCTGCTATTGCTATATGTTTAACATTTATAAAAATAAATTAGGGGATTTATAATTTAATGCATGTATAACGTAAGCAAAATATGGTACCAGCACCCTACACAGGGGCGTAACCAAGGGGGCAATGCCCCCCCCCCCCCCTTCCGCCTGAACAAAACAAATTTACACACTAGATAAAATGAGATTCTCTGACGATCGACCCTACCCCCAGCCCTTCCCCGGTCAACAATATATGGTTGAGGAGCGAAATTTGATTCTACCACCGACGTGCCCCCACCTCCCCCCCCCCCCCCCCCCGATAAAAATCCAAAATCATGGCTATGTGCCTGACCTTACACCATTTTTATCAGAAATTATATCATGAAACTACAGCAGTTTTACATTTACATTAAGTAAATGACTTCAAATCTGACAAAACTTAGTGGAATCAAACAAATGGTCTCACCAAACTTTGGTTATCACCATCACACCTTTCTATAAACGTGAGAATGTCACAAAAGAGCACAAAGTGTCAAGGAATTTAAGAAGGTAGAAATCCTTTTAATCACAACTTGTCAGCAAAAGTTTCATTGTGCCGATTTTGTCACAACATAAAATACCCAAGAGCTATACATTTCACAAATATAAGACAATATTAAAATAAAATAAAAATCAAGCAATGGTGAATGCCAACATTTGTATTGTAATTTGTCATTTTCTTTTCATTGTTAAAATTACAGTTTTCGGGGCAAGGCTTGCTATAACTATGCTATTTAGAAAATCACATTCATTTGTATTTTTTAACTGTGACAAATTCTGCGTAAATGTTTCGCAAAATAGTTTTTACTGGGCGCCTGGGCGTATGCTTATATCTATGGCCGCGTGTGTTACTAGTATACTGTATGGTAAGGTCCAGTGGTTTTCTGTACATTTCCTGTCTTGCTAATGTTTGGTAGAGTGAAGGCATTGTGGTTTTAATTAACTTGAAAATGATATTTGTTGGCTGTATTCCCTCTGCTATTCCTTCCTGATATTATGGAGTGTGAAAATGGATAGTGTGCAGAAATGGTTTAATTTATATCATATGTTGATTGTAGATGTTTGCAGTAAATTAAAATATATCAGATTATGTTCATGCAAGGTGTATTTTGGTTTATTGTACCAGACAATTAACATATTTTTTTTTAGATAAAATCAGTCCTCTCTAATTCTCTTGGTGCTAAAATCCCAGTTTTCAAGGCAATGCTATTAAGAAGAAGAAATAACATTAACAAGTCTTTTTGTTTGTGTGACAAATGCTGCATGAATGCTTCATATGAAAAATGCTAAATTATTGTTATGTATCAGAGTTGTGTTGTACCTATTTCAAGTAAAATTATGCCAAATATTTTCCTTTTTAAATTCTGTAACCATTTTCCATTTAGTGTACACATTCACTGGTAGTGACTTTTGATGTTGCATAGCATGTAAGTATTGAATCACAAAGTATCTAATATATGCTCTGTTGAGTGTTGTAAGAGGGGTGCATACCAACCTACCATTTTTCATATTTTGACAAATGACCTTCCTGAAGATATCCAAGGAGGAGAAGCCCTTTTTTCCCCAAGGACCTGTTTCAGTGCCTTGGTGTCTGGTATGCTGATGTATGCTGTTGAGGCTGCTATAGCCTGCCTTCCAGAGCAGAGATGTGCCACGTCCTTGGTGTAAGGTTCAATGACTTTCTGTCCCTTTCCTGTATTGGTAATATTTGGTGGACTGGAAGGCATTGTGGTTGCAATTATCTTGAAAATGAAATTTGTTGGATGTATGCCCTCTGCTATTCCTGCCTGATAGTAGGGAGTGTAAAAATGGATAGTGTGCAAAAAATGGATATATTTATTTGTTGATTGTAGTCTTTTGGCAGTAGATTTAAATATTTAAAATTACCTATGGCCATGAAAAATGCATTTTGGTTTATTTTACTAGACAATTAGCAGCTTTTTGGATCTAGCGCGCTGAGTCACTCGATCTCCCAGATTAACGCGCTGGTGACGTTCTACCGGGACTCACTGAAGCATCTTAACCCGCGAGCTATTTTTGCCCCCCCCCCCTCCTGTTATTTTGCAATAACTCCTAAATGAACACCGATATCGTCACCAAACTTGCAGTACCTTCTGTCACATTAATTCTACACATGTTGGCAAACGGAAAAATATGAGGCTATGATAGGTCAACCGGGAATGACGTCAGAGTGACGTCATGTTCTTCGGTTTTTGTTGCAAAATAACTGTTTGCAGAAAACGCTGTCAAAGATACGATATTTGAGATAAACTAAATTGTTTTAAAGCAAATTACTAACAATAGACCGTGCTATCAAACTGCTATCTCGGATTTTGAGTTTTTTTTATTCCAAATTTTGAGAAATGCAATTTTTGTTTTTGTTTTTACAAAATTATCAGGAAAAAAACAAGAATTTTCCAAAAACCGGAATATATGTGATCGATACGTATGCGGTGAATATGTGTACCAAATTTAAAGTCGATATCTTTAAAAATGACCGAGTTATGACCTTTAAATGACAAAAATCGACCACTTCTCACAGCATTACTATGCATAAAAACGCATTTCCATTTTTGTTTTTTACTTATATTTATATGGAACAAACAATGTTCTAAGGTCATCTTTCGCGTTCTAGACGAAAAACAAACCCATAAACATGTGTTATAACGCCTGATGACCGTAATCTGCAGTTTGACCTCGTGACCTCGGATGACCTTGACCTGACCCAAGGTCATAAACAGCTTAGAAAGGTACTTAGAAGTGTCAGACACACGAATCATACCGATTTATCGACAGTTTATGCGTTTAATATCGCAATTTTGCGCGACAATTCCAATCCATCGAGACATTTGACACGGTCAAACATTTTGTACTTGAACCTGACCTGTGACGTCATCGGTGACCACGAGGTCAACAATATTATGTTTCCCTCGATAAATTTCCCAGGACTTTCGAATGCCGTTTGAATTTTTACATTCAGTCCAGTAGTTCTGGAGATCAGAGGGGGCCAAAAAATTAGCCCCCCCCCCCTCCCCCTCAGTAAGTCGCGTTATGAAATATACCCCAGTAACTCGCGGGTTAAGGGATTTAATTTTGCCCCACCAACTTATTTGGAAAAACTCCACCCATGTGCCCGAGCTCAGCCGCAGATGCGTTGGTGTGTTGATGGGTCTTTCCCACGTACGTCATTGTCTCCCCGACGGGCGTCATCAGGACGATTGTAACAGCGCTGGTAGTCTCGCGGGTCCGAAACTGCCTCACAGTATACGGCAACGGGACACAAAAGAATTTCGACTGGCTCCAAAAAAATCCTGAACTTTGCCGCTAGAGTTATTTTCAGCCGCGGAAGTTTGACCATGTGTCCCACCTGCGAGATTTGATTGGCTGGATGACCCCGAGAAGAATGGCCGACTACCATACGCGCATAAGACCATACAGCGCAGTGCCAGAAGAACTGGCAGCTCTGCTTGTAACCAACAGTGAAGCCCGGGCGAGATCCACGCGACAAGACCATCTGTACCATTTACCGCGGCCGTGACTCGAAACCGGTAAGCGGCGTTTCGGTTGCCGAGCCCCGGCGCTGCTTAACGACCTGCCAGCCGACCTGGTGCAGCTGCCACCTGCCGGCTTCGCCCGCGCTGTCAGAGCCGCGCTACTGAATAGTGACGCTACACACCGATGTTGACTGCGGAGATACTGCGTGTGACTGCGGGTGATTGCGTCGTGTATATAAGTGTGAATGACATGAATGTTCGCTTGATTTGTACCTGCGTGATATTACCTGACTCTGAGCTCTAATCGCCACGCAATGTGTGGATTGCTCTACGACAGTAATACAATACAATACAACACAATACAATACAATACCAGCACGCTCGGATGGTTGAGAGCCGTTAATTAAAGGAAATCAGTCGCTTTAATAATAGCTCAGTTGGGAGAGCGCCGGACTTCTGATCTCACCCGGTAGTGACAGCCCGGGTTCGAGTCGCTCGCTATTTGCCCCTGACTGGGATGGCCTGTGGCCGGTGGTAGCGGTCGCACCCAAGGTCAGGTGACGCCAGAGGGCGGCGCGGACCGTGTCCACTGTCCAGGTAGGTCGGGCACGTAAAACTTTCGCTTCTAAATTCTGCCGGACGCCAGGAATTGCTTGATCGGATGGTGAGGTCAGGGCCTGCGCAACAAGCTATCCTTAGCGCAGGGCCTGACCTCGGAAATTCATCCATTCCAAAACATTCGGACTAAATTTATAAAAATAATAATTATGGGGTTTTAAAACTGAGATAGCAGTTTTGAAGGCCATGTCGAGAAATCACTTACTGCATACTCCGTTTGATTTTAAGGACTCTCCTGCCGAATATATTTGATGTCTTATCCTGAAATTTGGTGCTTTGTCGAAAATTTTGTCTGTCGAAAATATTCATATGGTAGCATGTGTTAAAGGCGGCGTTACTGGAACAGCAAGCAAACCCTTCGCCATTGACAATATTATGCTAGTTATGTAAACAATTATAGGATAATCATTTCATTGTACTTACTACTTCTATACATAATTATTTTGCATAAGTTCCGTGTCCTTTACATCTTCTTTCGAAGCACACAATGTCATAACAACATACGCCACTTTTGAAATCCGCGCCACTTGGCACTTCTGCGCAATTTATACTGAATATGCGAGTCTGTTTTCATAATATATTGCTTTCGAAAAAATGGGGGTATATCTTGATAATTTAGCCAAACCAATGCAATATTCAACATTTTCAGGTACGAATACCCCATATTAGCACGTTCACAACGATTTGACATAGTGACTGGTTCCCTTTAAAGGGAATGTTTCACCTTTCTGAAAGTTGTCAAATCTACGCTGGTTGTAGTCGAAAATATGAAGTAAGTGATGCTTAAAACGATGGTGATATTTTGTTCTCTCGAAAAGTCACTTAGCTTTATACAAATTAAGTTGGTAAATTTGGGCTGATGACGTCATTATTGAGCTATAGACCGCCGCTGATTGGCTGACAAAGTGATATTGGCTGACAAAGTGGCTGTCAGTCAATCAGCGGCTGCCTGGGTGCATTTTGCAAATGGTAAATTAAATTGCTTAAAAACGGTTAAAGGGACACTCCCATCTTCCCAAAAGTTGTCAAATGTACGCCGCTTGTGGTGCAAAACATGAAGTAATTGCTGCCGAACACGATTATGGCATTTGTTTCTCGCAAACGGTGCTCAATTTCATAAAAAGTTAAGTTTTAATATTTTTTGGGTTGATGACGTCATATTGAACTCTATAGAGCTATACAGAAATCCTTTACGCTGCCAAAGTATGGCACAATTATTTCGAGACAATTCTGGCGCTTTGAATACAAAACTAACCAATTACCAAACCATTTGAAACACGCAAATACCTCCAAGTCTAACCTTAAAACAAGTCGACTATCATCACCATTTGGCAAAGAGATGTGACGTCATCGGCTTTAGACCCCTATTCAAATACACGTGGGGTTTATTCGTTACAATTGTCAAGACCAAGCTCGAATTCCTTTTTGATTATACTTATGCGGTTGTTTTAACTGCTACCCTACTTAATTGCAATGCAAATCCAACAACATGGCTATCTCAACTCAAAACTAATGTTAAGGTGGGAGTGTCCCTTTAAGTTTTGGGGAAAATGACCTTAGTAATTTAGACATTTAAATAACGGCCAAAGATAATGGCTATCTCAGTTCAAAACCAATACAAAGGTGAAACATTCCCTTTAAGGCAGCTCGTGTCATCCTTTCGGCGGCGGTGGCGGCAGATACCTATGTGGAACGAAACAGGTCGACCGCATCCGTACCAGTGTTCGCCACGGTCCCACCAACCCCCAGCCCGGCCCAGCCCAGGCCCATGAACATCAGGCCCAGGCCCCGACCAGGTCCAGTAAAATTAATAATATTGAGGCCCAGGCCCGTTCCGCCCATTCAGATTAAGCATATAATTATTTTCACAAAATTTGCAGTCATTATCCTAGCATATTCACTTGTATTATACTATAAATGTGAAAAGAAAGCACAGGCAAGTATATCATGATGATTATGGCTTATGGCCATGTGTGTCATTTTCTATAGGCCTGGTAGGGCCAGGGCCCTACCAATAATGCCACATTTTAACATTAGGCCTATGGCGTTGCATGGTAAGAATGACCTTAACATATATACAGCCAATTAGTGGGGACAAATCCAAGTGCACATGTACTTTAACATGGGACCATATTGGAGATGGGTGAAAATTACTAGGGACAATGTCCCTAGTGTCCCAGTGGTGGTGAAGCGCGTGACGACGCCCCTGCTTATTGCGCACTGACTGCTTTGGTCATTTGTCGTCCAGTGGCGAGCATGCCAAAATCAAGGACAGAAGATTTAATCCATGCCATGTAAGCCACCCACTGATAGTTGGATTGGATTTGCAGTATGTACTGTGAAAATGCTCATTAATACTCATGAAAATACGAGGGGAAAAAATCCGCGCCGCTACGCGGCGGAAGTCAATCAGTGTTCTTTTCCAGTACAAAAGGGACTATTGTACTGGACTATTGGACTAGTAATACAAAAGGGACTATTGTACTACTAATATAGACTACACACTGGCGGCCGCAGGGGGGGGGGGATAAAAGGACCATGGCCAGGGGTGTAGTTTCCTATTCACCCGGGGGGGGGGGGGGTCAGCCCCCAACTGGAGCTGCAGGGCCCCCTCCCCCCCCCCCCAACTTTGACGAAGAAGTGGGTCAAATCCGGGGAGAAATCTGCATTTTGGGGATTTTGATGGTACTTTAAGCGTTTTTTCCAGCTCACCCCCCCCCCCCCAACTTGTTTTGAGAAGCTACGCCCCTGGCCATGGCACCACCTTTGGCCTTAAATGGGGTGGGGGGGGGGCAACATTCTTTTGACACCACCTTTTGCTCCAGACATATTTCCTCGCTTTGACCCTGCATGCTAGTTTTGGCGTCGCTTCGCGGCGCAATAATAGTTTATCGCATGCATAAGATTTACTGCTTGTAAAAACGGCTTACAACCCCCTGGTCACGAACCTCCACTTCCCTCTTGGTCAATTCTTCATCAGCCGTCTGGGGCCACCCTCGACTGTAAACAATCATATATTTTAGCACCATCCGCGGCACTTTATATGATACAAAGGGCACGACTGATATTGCAAATACCTATAGCCAACGTTGTCAATTAAAACACAAAATCCCGGAATGGGGGCACCCTCAAAATATAGTGGACCAAATCCGTTGAGTTTTCAGATTTGGGTCAAAAAGGCTGGATCCGGGATCGGTGTAATTGCCGGGATCCGGGATGGTGTAATTGCCGGGATATTAATTGTAGGGGCACCACTGCAATTGATGACCCCCCCCCCCCCCCCCCCCCCCCCCCTTGAAGATTTTCTGGATCTGCCCCTGGCGAACTCTGACCCGTACCAATATCACCACGGCGACGGAGCAGGCGGCGGAGATTTACCTACCGAGTGACCAACAGCCGGCAATTACACCGATCCCGGATCCAGCCTTTTTGATGGCTTCTAAAAGGAAGTGGCCTAATGCCAGACTTGTGTTATTAACGTGTTTGAAAAAGACTGATGCTTCACTGGCTCTGATGCACAACTGCTGAATTCCCCACGAGGATGTCATTCATTGAGGTCGTGATCTTTATATCCTTATATTAAGCAGGCACAATTCATCTGTTATCGGATCAACTAGGCGGCAATAAATATCTCCGTCAGGCGTTGTAAGCCCGAGTTATTTCTGTTCCGATTGCAATGCAGACAAATCCCTCGCCGCTTTACAGATGTCAGGTGTCGAACTGAGAGCTTCTGTCTGGCATACAGATGTTGCACGCCTCTTTTATCACCATGCCAATTGCCCCACAGCTGCTTGGGCAGTAATCCAGTGGTGTTGACCACCAACCCTATTAATTGCACTGGCGGATCCAGGGGGCAACCAGGCCATGCACTTGCTATATTGCGTATTGCTATTTATATTGCTATATTGCGTATTGCGTATTGCTTGCTATATTGGACTTGCTATAAGCGTTATCAGTTAAAGCTTCCATGATATCATGGATGAGCCCCCTCCCCTCCCCCACAGTCAAAGGCGTTATTTGGATCGGCTGGTGACAGCGAATGTTCCTGAAATGTATGATAAAAAACATTTTGACTCTCGGAAGAGTGTTTTTGTGCAGTGCATAGATCGAGTCGGCCAATAGTCGGTACCCTACTAGTAAAAAGGTCACGTACCTAAAAAACGAAAGTCACTCTTGACACAAACTGTGCTAGTTTTGCTAATTAAAATTATTTATCTATTGCTTGAGACTATTTTATTGATTGATATATAATGTATTCCTGCATATTACAACTTGAATGGGAATGTATATTTGGCGTGGTGTGAAACATGCTAATGCTCCCATTCATTTCAACATTTCATCAAATACAAACACATTTTATAGGGCAAGTTGTTGTAACATAAGCAAGTGTTTTGACCGAATATTGCACAATTCTCGCTTATTCAACATTCGCATTTGCATTTCGCATTCAACGCAACAAAGCATCAGTTGACTAGTATCTATGGCCTTGAGTTAACTGATTGGCATTTCGTTTGTTTACATCTTACACAGTGTGAAACTGACACGTCAGCCAGTCGGTCAGTTCGGTACCGGTGTCATCAGCACCGCCCGGTCTGAATTCAGGCGCTATGATTGCTTTCTGGAATTTATATTTGCATCTACATGTAACGTCTTTATTTAAGCCTCACTCAGCAGATATGACATCATGTCTTTACAAATGATGTGTTCCATTGCATGCCATTCATGGTTTGACTCACTTTAAATTTATTGCGCGTTAAATATTGCGAGTCACAATTCACAAGGGTGACTGACCATACACCTTGTCACTTCTGACCGCTACTTTCACGTACAAGGAGCATTGCTGAATTCATTGTTCAGTTATATTTCCCACCAAAGAAATTGGGGGTCGTTAGGCATGCCATTAGTTCTTTGAGTGTTCTTTTTTTAGAGAGTATGAAAAATGAAGATGTTAAATTGTCTCGCTAAGCGTTATCAGTTAAAGCTTCCATGATATCATGGATGAGCCTCCTTCATGGATGAGGTTGTTAGTTAATTGCTAGCTGACAGGGTGAAGTGACCCCACTGTGTGAACCCACACGTCTCCCCTTGCCCCCCCCCCCCCAAACAAAACACAAAATATTAACTGCCACACTTGTCCAAAATATGTTTTAACCCGCGAGTTACTGGGGTATATTTCATAACGCGACTTACTGGGGGAGGGGGCTATCCCCCCCCCCCCCTCGGATCTCCGGAACTACTGGACCGATCGTTAAAATTAAAACGGAATTTGATAGCCCTGGGAAAATTTATCGAGTGAAACATAATATTTTTGACCTCGAGGTCGCAGATGACGTCACAAGTCAGGTCAAGTATCAAATGTTTGACCGTGTCAAAAGGTCTCGATGGATGGAATTGTCGCTCACAATTGCTATATTAAACGCATAAGCAATCGACAAATCGGTATGATTCGTGTGTTTGACACTTCTAAGTACCTTTCTAAGCTGTTTATGACCTTGGGTCAGGTCAAGGTCATCCGAGGTCACGAGGTCAAACAGCAGATTGATTACTGTCATTAGGCTTTGTAATACATGTTTATGGGTTTGTTTTTCTTCTAGAACGCGAAAAATGACCTTAGAACATTATTTTTTCTATATAAATAGAAGTAAAGAGAAAAAACGGAAATGCATTTTGTATGCATTGCATCAGCATGAATGCTGTGAGAGGTGGTCGATTTGTGTCATTTAAAGGTCATAAGTCAGTCACTTTTAAAGATATCGACTTCAAATTTGGTAAACATATTCACCGAACACGTATCGAACACATATAATCCGGTTTTGGGATAATTCTGATTTTTTGTGATTTTTTTTTTCAAAAAAAAAAAATGTATTTGGATTTCTCAAAGTTTTGAATAAAAAACCTAAAAATCCGAGATAGCAGTTCGATAGCCCGGTCTATTGTTAGTAATTTGATTTAAGACAATTGAGTTTATCTCTAACATTGTACCTTTGACAGCGTTTTCCGAAAACCATTATTTTTTTATTTTTTTTGAACGAAGAACATGACGTCACTCTGACGTCATTCCCAGTTGACCTATCATAACCTCATATTTTTATTTTGCCAACATGTGTATAATTGTTTTGAGAGAAGGTACTGCAATATTGGTGACGATACTGGTGTTTGTTCAAGAGTTATTGCAAAATAACGGGAGGGGGGAATAGCCCCCCCCCCCCATTGAGTCGCGGGTTCACTCGGCATTGGCTGGGGTCTCAGCCGAACGCTATTGGCTGGGGGGGGGGCGTTTTTCGCCCCCCCCCCCCCCCCTCCCTTGGTTATCTTCCGAACCAATAATCGCAGCGAGACGCGCAAGACGGCAATCGAAAGCTCTCAATGAGGCGCATCCAAAGTTTACACGAAATTTTCACAATAAGGTCCCATGTCAGGTCACGGTCAGGTAAAAGGTCAAAATTGAGATATTTGAGTTTTGGGGCCATACTTTCCATCCAAAGCCTTAAATTGAGACTATTATCGCACAAAGTGCTCTCACAGGTATAATACATATCCTGCATAAGCAAAAGTGAAATTGTAAGCAAAGGTCAAGGTGATCAGGTCACAAAAGGTTACTATTGGCAAGAGGTCTACGAAAGTCATGCGATACATGTCTTATGGGTTATTCTACACATATAATTCGATAGTAGCATCCATTTGCACAATCTGACACCATATTAGGTCAAGGTCAGGTCACATAAAGTCAAAATTCGAAATTGATTAATTTAAATTAAAAAGGCATGTTGCTACACCAGTTTTGTCTCAGAAATACCGTGATGCCATTTTTGTTTTTATCTGGTCACTAAAAGACAAACGCAATTTCAATATATAACGTCATGAGTTACTCCTACTTAAGAAGCCATAAGTCAGTCGAAAATAAAGATATTGCTTTTAAATTTGGCTTAGATATTGTCCACATGTGGTTCAACATAACTTCCGTTTTTGTTTAATGTTTGAAAATGTTTATCTTGAGGGCATTTTTTTTCAAAGAAATCTTTTTTTTTGGGGTGGTCAAAAACCAAAATGTCCAAATATCCGAGATAACCATTTGGTACCTCTTGCCATGGTCTATCTTTTGACGTTTTTCGATTGCATTTTACTCAACATACGGCATTTGTACGGCCTGGTAAAGTTTAGCTGATTTTTGTGGCAAACTCGTGTGTAGTGACGTCACTAAATTTGCTATATCTCGAGAGATGAAAAAATCGTCGAAAATTCTTCATTTTTGCACAGAACACGTGAAATTGATGTAGGAAAAGGTATCTGAAGTTTCACGTCTATAGCGCTATTGGTTTTTGAGCTATTGTGAAAGTTCTTCAGGGGGACGCCCCCCCCCCCAGTCAATGGCGGGTTAACAGCTTATACTTTTGATGTATTTAGACGTCTCTAACTTCTCAATAGGTGAACAACTACTCTCATTCATCCTCTGCTGTCGGTGACACAGATTGGGCGTTTTACTCGGCAAACGAGAGAAGGTTATTGTTTGATCTAGTGATTGATTGCCTTTTATTTTCATATTTTACACCAGACTAATTTGCAACATTCTCTTTTGTAATATCCGGGGCTAACGTATACTGTTTCGAATGTCTATCATGCCTATACCAATCCCAATATAGCGTTTGACGAGCTATTTTCTTCATTATCGTCACTCTTTGCTTGGTGCGGAGCGCTGTCAGTGCGGATACTCTGTCTCTTGATTCAGATTGAGCAACGTGTGCTTACGCAGTTGAATCGCAAAACACAAGTTTTGCGCTGTGATTTGATCCCAGCTCTCCAAAGGATCCACACTTCAAAAGATCCCGACCAACATCACGCGTGAGTACCGCGGGTCAGTCTAGCCTGAATCCGCCATCCGATGCCTGCCCGTCTTACATGAGAGTATTGCGGCGCAGCCTAATCCAAGGGCACGAATCGAACCCAGCGCACCGCTCACGAGAGATTATTGTTGCGTTGTCGAATACGACTCCAAAGTCGAGAAAATCAGTCCAAATCACGAGGGATCATTGCAGAACAGCCCAAGACAATAATTTTAGTCCTACCCGGTTTACCAACAGGTTTGAACACCCAACTTTGTCGCCTTAGTTTAGAGTGCCAACATGACAAGTTCGATGATATATTAGTTGGTTTGAAATAGAACATGCCTCTTAGGAGGATGAATCCTTGAAATATGCAGGACAGTGCATCATTCTGAATCAGGCTATATATCTGAATGTATCTATCAGTAATGTCTAAATGACTCCAGAAAATTTAGGCAACCACATATGAGCACTATCAGTCTGAAAATTAAAATCTACAAAACAGTATGTATACTTTGTTTGATTCAGAGTAGCGCCTTCTTGTTAGTTGACGCGTTCTCAGGATGCTTGGGCTGTTTTCTACGCAGACGTTAATGAGTCTCCCTTGTGAAGCAAAGTGTGCTACAAAATTGATGCGAAGTTTTCTTGTCAAACACCGAGCACTTCTCAACCAGTGTTTGCTCGACAGCGCCTCTCAAACTCGCCCAATTTTCCGCATCGACGGCATGCAAAACACAATGCACCTGACGCCTCCATCTTGCGCCTGAAACCGCTGGTGACATAGATCTTCCACTACGCCGTTCGGTGGCGAGACACCAATGCATCAGCGTCGGCCCCGCCGGCGATGCTCTACCTCTTCGGCGAGAGGAATATGCGCCGACAACAATGCCACGCGGCGGTGAGCAGACGGAACGGCGCCGCCCGAGGGGAAACAGCGGAGCGGTGACGGCTCATTGGCGGCGGTGGCAGCGGCCGGCGCTGCGGGCCGCGCTGGGGAACGGCCGACACGCTGCAGGAGACGCGAGACGAGGCGAGACTAGCGAGATGAGGCGAGATGAGGCGAGAATTGGCCACCGCCGCGCACACAGCTCCCGCCGGTCGTCAGACGTGATGTGCCGCTGAGTGGGGTTAGAGAAAATGCAGGCAGACGGTGAAATTTATCATATGTGTATGGTCAATACGACCATACATGTCAGTTGTATCTATTTGGGGGATAACACAGTAACGCACCATTGGTTGGGGGAAAATTAGCCCTGACAAGCTTTCACAATACCGCGAGAACTCATAAGTCTATCCACTTGAAAACTGATTATTGAAAATGGTGTGCTAAATATAGAGTCTCGTTCAGAACCTTCGATCAACACCGTTTGCATTTCGATATAGTGATTGGTTCGGAAAATAACCACTGAGGAGGCGGCAATATCAGCTTCCCAGTGAAGAGTACAATTGGTTATTTAAAGGAGCAATCTCCTCCATGTAATTTTGAATATGAGCGACGAAATATGATTTCACCATAACACTTTGTTTATGGATTGGTGCTGTTAGTTATTATTAAATAGGCTATTGTTTTGACTGACGTGATGTCCACAACGTAGCACACAACCTATTCAGGGAGACTTCATGAAATATTAGACGATGTTTCTGACGCATCTATCGCGCAGCCCTTCCCAAAGTTTGAATTTCAGGAGAGCCATTTCGCTCCTCTGACGAGCTCACATCAATTCCGAAAATGAGTCCGGCCCAGACATCATACCCCATTCATTGTCGACTGGCCAGTGATGCTCGGATAAAGGAATCTAGGCACAGGAAGCACTGAATACGAGGCAGTGACCAGCTGACTGCGCGGCAGCGTCGGGACAGGCGACCATCAGTTTGCAGCTGACATTGTCATTGGTCGGATCTAACAATGCTAAGCAATGCAATCACGTTTTTTTGCGTAAAAAACATCGATGGCTATGATAGTTCCGGTCGGCAATAATTGGTTGGTGTACTGACCGATAAAATTTGCAATCACCTTCTTACTCAATGAGAAACAACCCTTGGAAGTTGTTCGCTTTTCAGCCAACAAGGTATATTTATGCATAGTAAAGCTTCCCCCCCCCCCCCACCCGATACTACCAGTACGACGCCGAAGTTGACGATGAACGAGCGAGCGCGAAGAAAATGTAGGGTGAATATCAACTCCATCGGGCAAGTAGTTTCTGAGATATAAAAAGGGTGCGCACGTGCGCACGAGCAGAAGCACCCAACCCCAGACTTGTGGGTCAGTGGCGGCTGAGAGGTCCCTAACCACGCACAAAATTTGAATACAATCGGCTCAGCCATTCCTGCGATATAGAATAGGGGTGCGCACGTGCGCACGTGCAGAGGCACCCCATCCCTGACTTGTGGGAAAGCGGCGGCTGAGGGTCCCTAACCACACACGAAATTTGAACACAATCGGTTCAGCCGTTCTTGAGATATAGAATAGGGGTGTGCACGTGCGCACGTGCAGAGGCACCCCGCCACTAACTTGTGGGAAAGTGGCGGCTGAGGGGCCCTAACCACACACCAAATGTGAACACATTCGGCTCAGCCGTTGCGGAGTTATTGCGAGGAAACACCTTCCAACACCCCTCACGCGGCACGCTCCACGCGCAGTGGTAGTCACTCACGTGAGTCGGCGCTGATCTCAAACAGGGTAGATTGGATGGGGCTGCTCAGCAAAGAAGCCCGCTTGTCAATCGGACGTGCGGTTGCAGACATATTAGCTTCTCAAAAGTGTCGCCACGGGCCGGGTGGGGCCGGGTCGGGTCGGGTCGGGTCGGGGTCGGGGTCGGGGCTCATATTCAGATTTTTCTCATATACCACGGAAAGACGAGCGAGCACTTCGCGCTCGCTCGTAATGACCCGTTGCCAGGGACTGATCTAAGGAAATCGAAAGTTCACCTTTAACATGGGGCTTTGAACTGAGATAGCAGATTTGTAAAGCAGGTCGAAAATTGGTTGTTGTGAAAGAATTACCTCGCTACGCTAAGTAATTTCGACACAAGACTAGTGGGTCCCTTTTAGAAGAATAGGTTTCTGGCGCCCGAAACTTGTTTCGGGTCCTCATAACGGTTGTTTACGTTATAAGCAGCCTGCGTATATATGCCTAAAGTTCGTAGTTATTGTGTGCAATAGTTTCCATATCCAAGCTACATATGCATGACGTCATAATTGTCATGAAGTTTTGTTATGGCCATGAAGGAGAAAAGAGAAACATGCCCATTTTTCGGCGGATATCCATCTATCGTCCAAACAAATGTCATATTTGTTCAGCTCGAAATACCCCATATAGCCAAATTTCAAGACAACTTTCAAGGTGCGGTGACCTATTCCCTTTAACTGGAGGGGGTGGGGTGGGGCAGGCTTGAGATGACTTATTTTCATTTCACCTGTTCTTGTCCACGAACAATCACACTTACTCTGGTTTTTTTTCTCCCCGCAGTCCATTGATATCGCTCCAATGGGCAGTAATATTAATAAATATGTTATAGGCGCGAATTTGCTAGATTTTTGCATTTACCTTAAAATTTAGATTTGTATAAACACGCCTGAAGTTATCGACGTGCCAACAGCTCATTTCATGATTATCAATAATTATAAATTTCCAGCCCCCATATACAACACTCACGGCCCATTACATAAACTTCCGCTTAACACCAGCCATTTTTACATTGTCCGCAAATCTAGCTGATTTGGATGGACACAAATAATTCATGAAAATAATTTGTGTTTTCGAGCGTGCCGACCGCAAATGGTCATTTGGCGCCTACAGCAGCAGTTTGTCGTTTTCAAAGGCGGATCCATGGGGGGGGGGGGCAACGGGGCCATGCCCCCCCCCCCCCCGACTGTTCAAGGGGGGCCGGGGGAGCAAACTATGTTTCAACAACTTTTCGCTGACGGCTGACGGCTTGCTACCCCCGCTCAAAAACGTTTTGGTACACCACTGGATCCCCCCCCCCCACACACACACAAAAGCACGGCTAGATCCGCTCTTGCTCATTGCCGTTAAGAATGTGTACAATAGTAACTTTTGGGAGTTAAATTATTTCAAAAAATTCAATGTTCCGTAGTATGGAGGTGCGATTTGGTTCAATCACTTGTCCTCTATTTGGTATTCATTTTTTAAGCGAAATAAATGTCACATTCGTGATGTTGCATAGGATACAAGTTTGCCAGAGAATAACAAAGCGAAACTGTACATATTCCACTGGGTGAGACAGGTATTTCCGTGATCCGTCGAAACGCATCTGCCGGGCGGGCAGGGTGGTTTCCTCTCTTATTGGGGGAATTTTCAACAGAGTATTACGGAATTCCCCCGCCGAGAGCCTCGAACAATCCCGACTTATAACAACGCATTGCTAAATGCTATCTACAGGCGCAATGAGACGCCTCTATTCACCCGATCTGTATAGGGACCGGATGGAGCATGAAAGCGTTTGAGAAAATCACAATAGCATCTGACTGATAAGCAGGATGCAGCTCGGTTCTTTGTGTGTGCCGACTCGGGTTGCTGAGGCTCAATACGCTGTCTGATCAGTCGTCGCCGGGTGAGCGTCATTACCGTGTTGCTGTGACACACGCTGGTGTCAGTTACAGAGTGACGCTCATCACTGCGTTCTGAGGGAAAATTGGCTACGTGCCGGCCTCACAGACGTATTGCTGAGCTGTGAACCGTGATGTCTGTATTGCGCATCACCCATCCACTGTCTACTGTCTGTCTCCATCGGGAAGAGCTCGCTTTGATCGCTCCCGGCGGGCAGCGTTAACGACCACGCCTGGGTTTTTTACGGACTGCAGGAGGATACATGATTAGATAATATCCAGCCGGGCGCAGTCAGCTTTGTAAGCACCCACGCACCGCAGCTGACTAGAATGGAGTGTTTTAAGACATGCGTACAAAGCGATTGGGAGCGTCAACCAATCAGCGACGAGGAAGGGCGTCGCTGATTGGTCACTGCTCCTGATCACATTGCGCTCAGTTTTCGAGAAATACCGCCCCCCGAGACTACGGTAGATGGTTGTTCTCTTGATAAAATAGAAATGGGGCTAGTTCATTTTTTTTTCTCTCCTGATTCCGAAGACTACTCTGGACGACGGCATGAAGCAAAGGTTTATCTGAAGGTTAATCAAATAAAGCTAATTGTTTTACTGAAGGAGAAGGGAAGAGCAAGCAATACAAAACATGAAGGACTACAGACCTTTCAAATCACCCCGCGGCCCCAACACTATATATTTATGCTATGCATACACTTAGTTGATTGTTTCTCACCACTATTACATTCACATTTTCACCACTATTAAATCCTATTTTATGTTTACGGAAGATGGACACTTGGTTCAGCGCAAAGCAGTGCCGTCTCCACTTATTCGCCGGCATTTATCGTTTGTGTTATCAAGCCTGCTCTACCATTCTTGTTCAGCTGAAGTCCATATTTTGTACAAACGGCCTACCTTTCTGTGGAACAAATCAAAGCTCTTTCATCATTTTGGAGGGTTGATTTTCTTGATTGTCTTGATATCCTTGAAACTGTGTTATCTTACAGCGATGGGCCGTTTTCGAGGGCCGTTGAGTTGATGTAAACAGAGAAACCCGAGTACTTCGGCGATCGGGCCAGCTGATCTCACAAATCAACAAAGTCACTCCGCGGATAAACGTTCTACAAACTGTTTGAACGGACTACTATAAGCCGATTACAGCTGTGCACACTGCACATATACTACCAGGCCCGCTGACCGCCTATTCTCGGCACAGCAGACTACAGCGAACTCTGAAATACTTCCACACTCGTACACACATACTTCCGCACTCGTAAATACTTCCACATCCGTACACTTGATACATTTGTATGGCTGTGGACCACCACTCACATGATCTCCAATTGCCCTTTCTACAACTCCTGCACATATCTACTCTCTTCCCCTCGCAGGTACATCAAGATGTCGTCTCCGTACCTCAACAACCTCATCATCATCGGCTGCATCCTGACGTACACCTCGGTGATCCTGCTGGGCCTCGACTCGAGTCTGACCTCCGAGGAGTCCTTCCCGGTGGTGTGCGCCGCCAAAACCTGGGTCCTGATGGCCGGCTTCACTCTCGCTTTCGGCTCCATGTTCTCCAAGACGTGGCGAGTCCACTCCATATTCACCGACGTCAAGCTCAACAAAAAGGTGAGGGAACAATGGCTGGTGCGGCGGCGGCAGCCGACTGCGCCGGAACCGCCATAACAAGCTTGTTATGTGTGCAGTAGGTCATACGTGCCATACAATACTCTCCGGGCCGTGAGAGTATTGTTTGCTCGGCAGCAGCTTTGTGACGTTGGTTGCTCTGGGATATGTCGTGGTAGAATATTTGACATGAATGCGTGTTTATTTCGAAATAAGTTTATCGTGCCCGCAACATTAATTGTATTGCATGTTTTGAAGACGACCAAGGTAAAACAATACAAAGATCGTTTCAAGCTTGTTTTATCTTCTAGATTTCTCGATTTCTCGATTTATTCTAGATTTCTAGAATTCTTAAATTATATTTTCTAGATATTATATCGATTTCTAAAGCTTTTATTGGCACAACTGGCATTCACAAATATAATGGTTGCCTCACAAATACGAACAACCCATGTGAAGATATATTATGCAGGCGTTATATACAGGATGTTAATAAGCAGTTAATTATTTAATAATATGGCCTAGCGTCAGATGTGAGATATATTTAATAACGCCTGCATATTATATCGCCACGTGAGTTGTAACCGTTTATCATCCTGCATTATTTAATTGATGTTTACATAATGCATGCGTGTAAGGAATTAGAAAACTCGTTATGTTGCGGCGAAACATTCGCTGGTACTGGCATTCACCCAATACTCCTATGCGACGACTATGTTGTCTTATTAGCGTGACTAAAACACATGCAATTACGTACTTACCTCGTGTATTGTCTCAAGGGACACCTAGTCGTTCCTGGACGATGAAAACATGTCATTATCTGCTTGATAACACGCGAAAAGTACTCACATACCAACTGAGGTAGACAGTTTGACTGGACTTCACGTCACTTCCAAGCACAAATGTGCATAACTCTTGGTCTAATTGGATTTAATTAATTGATTTGTCTCCGAAAAATAGCACATCACACAACTTCCACCGAGCGGTCACTGAACGCAGCCAAGCGGCTGGGCGCGGAGCGTTGTGTCTGTGTATGCGTCTGTGTGTATGTCTGTGTGTCTGGTGGCGACAGGCGGCTGGCCGTCCTGCCTGTTACACCATCAGCATATGATGGAGTGGTGCCCGCTGTGCTCGGCGGCACCACACCGAGACCTCGGGGGCCGCCAGCAACATTGATTAGAGGTGCAATATTAAGAGCCGGCGAGCCGGTGAAAGAAAAATAGCATGATACCTATTTAAAATTTGCAACAGAATCTAAATTTCATTTTTATATTGAATACGTTCAGACAATTATATTGCAAGCTATTTGCATAACATTTACTGATATTTTAATATCGAGGGAAGCAAGGTCACGAGAATTAGCCACACGAGGAAAAGGCTGGGGATTTTGATTCAATCTTGTAGACCATTATACGTTGACCTTGAATATTTTGCAAATGATTTTTCTTGTGGTAGACACAACACATTTATGTCTTAGCCGAATCAATCCGGCTCTGCCACCTGGCTTAGGTCGCCCTTGTCGTTGACCATCGTGCCGAGGCCGATGTCGGCATTGCTGTATCAAACTACTCGCGTGAGCCAAACACCGCACACAGCTGACTGCATTGACAGTTTGATGGATTGGAATGAGCCACACGCTCCTCGGAATGCCGTAAATCACTTTGAATCCTGCCGAAATGTCGGCAAAAGGTCATGAGCGAAGGGTGCAAACGGTCCGGTCGGCTGCGTGCGCACCCGAGTGTCGTGACGTGTGATGAAAACGGGATGCGCTGTCCAAACCAATTGCTAACCTGTCCGACTGACGGCTGACACCGTCCACTTCCGTGTACAGGTCATTAAGGACTACCAGCTGTACATCGTGGTCGGAGTTCTGCTCTCTATCGACATTGCCATCATGACCACCTGGCAGATCATCGACCCGTTCTACCGGGAGACCAAACAACTCGGGCAGTATGTGAGTAACATTGTGTTGCGTGGTGTGCTGTTTGTTTCTATGCCTGGTCACCAAGCAAACGCTGGCGAGCTCTGCAACGTGAGCTGTACTGCCGGACTATCATAGCCTGCGGCAGTCATTCTCTCAGTTATCCTCGGCTAAGGGTTCATAGCCAGTTCCTTTTCAAAAACCAAAACATTTCCCATCCTTAGGGGACAGGCTATTGGTGGACTTTATTCGGGTTGCGTGACCCGCCAACAAAGCCTGGTGTCGACAACCGACGCCGTCAGGCCTGTCGTTCTGGGCAGTGGCCGCAGCGGGGGTGTCGTTTCTGCCTCATCAAATGACTGGCAACAGCCGCGCCAGACGCCACTCGAATGGCGGCGCGTGCCGGCCTATAGCGCCTCGCGAATAGCCAGCCGCCGCGCCGGCTGCAGCGCCCTCAGCATCCGCCGCGCCGTCGCATTCATGTCAGGAGCAGCTGTGCACCCGGCCCCGCCGTATGCGTCGCCTAGCAACAAGACCTCGCACCGTCTGAATGCTAGCGTACCTGAAGGGCGGACAATAGCCTGGGACGGTGCGGCGTCTGGCTGGTTGTCGCCTGGGGTTTACTGCCTCGGCCGGTCGGTCACTCGCTGCCTTCCAGACCGCCCACATGACGCATAGGGGATCAGACCAATTAGTTTAACCCCCACCCTGTCTCGACCCAC
>JAXIVJ010010331.1:0-47606 GCA_036785665.1 Chirona hameri
CGAGATGCTTAATAGCTCGAAAACGAATCCCACGGCGTACACTTTTGAACCCGGAAATCGAAAGAAAAATGTTCACGCTTCATTTCTAGCTACTTTTTATTGTCGTATCGGTTGCAGGTAAAAAAAACGTGGGCCCGTAAAATGGCTTTTTAACATGGAACCCTATGGCCTAGTAGGAAAATGTACGCCGTGCTGCCATATAGACTTCGGACCCCCCCCCCCCCCCCCCGGCACAACCTTATCTTTACAGACCTTGGTTCAGCCAATCAGATTCGAAAGTAGTCGCGTAAGGATAAACCAGGGCATATTGAAGGGGGTATGCTCAAATTCAGTATATATTATCTCAATAATTAGCCTATTCTGAGGATGTTCTTTGAAATTGTGTCTATCATTTCAATTTTAATTTACTTTGTTCGGATTTATTTGGCTATTTTCATCTTTATTTTCCAAATATCATTGCAAATATATTAGTCCTAGTTCCGAACCCAGAATATAGTATAATAACGTTAACTGTAAACTAAATATGGTGACATTCTAGTAGGCTACAAACATTGCGCACTTGTTCTTAATTTGATTTGTTTGTTTTGAGTGCGTTCGGAAGGGTCATTCTCCCACGCATTTCGCGATTTTTTTTTGCGATGGGTCGTTCGGAGAGCACGAAATGAGGGATTTCGCGAAATAACGTGGAATCGCCGGAGCATGTCACGGCGGTGTTTTCAAAGATGTCGGCCCACATTGAGGAGATGGGGTAAGTGTAGAATCACCGATATATATGGAAATATGTGATTTTCATAATTGGTAACTGTGTTATAATATGAGGCATGCTTCCAGATGCATATCATGTCTACTAAAAAATTTGATGAGTTTGAGTGTTATGTTGCCCTTGAAAAGCCTGATATAATTTGTGTAACCGAGACTAGTTAGTGAGGGGTATAATAGGGATAGGCTACAGGATTTCGAGTTACAAGGGTATAACATGTTCTCATACTGCAGAGAATCACAGCAGGGGGGCGGAGTGTTTGTATATGTAAATAGCTTGTACTGCACTACTAGAGTTGATGATTCTAGTAAAGTAAAAGAAGTAGAATCAATCTGGCTTGACATTAAAATTGGTACAGGAAACAGAGGAAGGTTGAGGATAGGTGCATTTTAAAGACCAGGGAATCTTCCAAGGAACTCCCAAGCTGAAACAGACCAAGATATTTGTGAGGAAATACGTAGGAACTTTCGGGCTCAGTGTCTTATTATGGGAGATTTTCACTTAAGAGGATACGAAAGTATAGCAGAGGAAACAAATGAGTGTAGGTTGTATAGGCACATCTTTGAAGAGGAGCTTTTCATGCATCAGTTTGTAACAGAGCCAACCAGACATTGCTCCATTCTAAACCTTGTATTCTCAGACAACAGTGATCTAGTTAGTGACATAAGTATTTGTGCAGGTCTAGGAACCAGTGATCACAATATGGTTAAATTCAATATCTCATCAGAAATGAGGCCCAAAGATAACCTTATTATGGTTCCAAACTTCAGCCGGGCTGATTTTGATGGTATTAGAAATGACCTCGCACAGATAAAATGGAACGTTGAGTTGGCAGGTTTAGATGCATGTGAGGCCTGGAATGTTTTCAAAGCTAGATTAAGCCAAATTCAAAATCGGCATATACCCCTCAGGCACAAACGTAACAGAACCAAGGGCAAACCAGTTTGGCTTACCCCAGAAGTAAGGAGTGCTATACAAGCTAAAAGAAGTGCATTTGGCATTTTGAAGGGATCTTCACTAGATATAAATCGGAAGGCCTACCAGAATGCAAGAAATTCAGTTAAGAAAAAGGTCAGAGCAGCTAAAAGGGCAAAGGAACTTGATTTAGCTAGACATTGTAATGCAGATAGTAAGAAGTTCTTCAGTTTTTATAAGTTCAGTACAGTTTCCAAAAAATATAGGTCCATTTAAGGTAGATGATGTGTTAGTTAGCAAGGACAGTGAAATGGTTGAAGTGCTTAATGATCAGTTTCAATCTGTCTTTACTATCGAGGACCAGAGTAGTATTGCAGCACTTCAGCCTGAGCTAGAGACATAGGAGACTATAGGAGAGCTAGGTGGCATAAGTAGTGAACTTGTTCTAGAATATCTAAAGAAAGTAAGGCCTAACAAGGCAGAAGGACCTGATGAAATCCATGCTAGACTTTTAAGAGAATCTGAAAGGGAGTTGTCGGTTCCATTAGCCATAATATTTTCTAAATCACTCGCAGATAGTAAAATTCCACTTGATTGGAAAAGAGCAAATGTTGTTCCTATTCATAAAAAGGGAGATAGAAGTAAAGAGGAAAACTATAGACCGGTTAGTCTGACCTCATTAGTCTGCAAGGTGCTTGAATCAATCATCAAAGATAAGATTGTTGAATTCTTGGAGCAAAATGAACTCATCAAGGATACACAGCATGGCTTTAGGAAGGGCCGTTCTTGTTTAACTAATCTTCTGGAGTTTTTGGATGTTGCAACAGATAGCTTTGATCAGGGTAAACAGCTAGATGTAGCTTTTCTTGATTTCAGTAAAGCATTTGACAAAGTCCCCCATACAAGACTGGGGTTGCAACTTAAAATGCATGGGATCAGGGGCAAGATTCTGGATTGGATAGAAACGTGGCTTTCAGGACGCCAGCAAAGGGTTATATTGAATGGGTACCAATCACAATGGAAGGAGGTTCTCAGTGGGGTTCCACAGGGCTCAGTCCTGGGCCCATTGCTTTTTATAATATTTGTGAATGCAATTGAGAACAGTATAGACAGCAAAGTCTTGAAATTTGCAGACGATCTAAAAGTTGTCAGGATTATTAGAGGAAAACATGATCAGGATGTTTTTCAATCAGATCTGGACAAGCTAGTTGAGTGGTCTGAAGCATGGCAGATGAAATTCAATTTGAGTAAATGTAAGATTATGCACGCTGAACGGGTTAGCAGTAAACATAGGTATGAAATGGGTGGGCAGAAAATGGAGCAGATTGAAAAGGAAAGAGATTTAGGTGTCGTGGTAAACAATAGACTATCAGCGTCAGACCAGGTTGTAGAAGCTAGGAAAAAGGCACTTAGAATGCTAGGGGCCATTAACAGAAATGTTTCCTACAAGAGTGAAAAGGTAATAACAAAACTGTATTGTGCATACGTTAGACCACATTTGGAGTATTGTGTACAAGCCTGGTCTCCAACATATGAGAAAGATTGCTGGTTGTTAGAAAGAGTTCAAAAAGGGCAACAAAAATGGTTAATTGTCTTGGTAGTTTACCTTATGAAGATAGATTAAAGAAATTGGGTATGTTTTCACTTAGATATAGAAGGCTAAGAGGAGATCTAATTGAAGTCTTCAAATTTGTAAATAGTCAGCATTCTGGATATTTAAAGGGTATGTTTGAGTTCAATAGGGAAAATCGAGGTAGAGGTCATCAGCATAAACTCATTATGAAACAAAGTAGGACTAGGCTACGACAGTCATTTTTCAGTAGAAGGGTTGTAGGACATTGGAATATGCTACCAGGGGATGTCGCTGATGCAGTGACACTTGCTTCCTTCAAAATTAGATTAGATAAATACTTTACAGAGAAGGGATTAGTTCATAAATACTCGTGGGATTAGCCTTCTTTTATGCAGGTAGAGTAAGGTGATTTGAAGGGGCGAGACTGGTGGAGGGGGGGGGGTGCAACCTCGGATGGGCCCAAGAGGCTCTTTGTTGCACTTTTCTTTTATGTCTTTACTTGTGAACCTATCAATAATTAATTGTATATTGAATTGCTTATAGTGATGGTGAGGACAATGGCCAATGGTGATGTTTTTTTTATTCTTGATTTGTTGTGTCATCTGTGATCAACAGTAATAGTAGGCTTTCTCAAAATAATTGCTGCCAACCAAAGATAATTGTTATGAAATCATTGTTTAAATACCTAAATGACGCACATACGGCGAACCCGGCGAATTTTCTGCGAAATTCTACCCAACGACCATGATAAATTTCGCGAAATATTTCGCGAAATTTGTCGCCTTTCGAACGCACCCCTTGACTCGTAGTTCCCCGACCAGTTTTCATAAGATAATGTTCGTACTGACTTGTATACTTTATAACTTTTACGTTTACACATTAGAGACCATAAGAAATTACACATTAGAGACCATCACGTTTACACATTAAAACATTAGAGACCATAAGAAACCATTAGAGACCATAAGACACCATTAGCGGCCATAAGAAACCATTAGAGACCATAAGAAACCATTAGAAATACCATTATAGACCATAAGAAACCATTGGAAACCATTAGAGACCATTATAGACCATTAGAGCCCATAAGAAACCATTAGAGACCATCAGAAACCATTAGAGACCATCAGAAACCATTAGAGACCATTAGAAACCATTAGGAATACCACTAGAGACCACTAGAGACCATCAACAACCATTAGAGCCCATAAGAAACCATAAGAAATACCATTAGAGACCATAAGAAACCATTAGAGACCATTAGAGACCATTATGATTTATAATGGTTTCCTAATGGTTTCTAATGGTGTGTATATATGTATGCATGTATGCATGTATATATGTATGGAGCCACCAAAGGACCGACTATGCGCACGGTAAGCTAGACGGGCTAACCACGGGCGTGTTCGCCGCAGACGCCGCTCAGCAAGGTCAGAGGGTGTCTGAGCTGCCCATGAAAAGCAGTGCAGACGTAACGATTTAGACCATCAGCCACGCTAAAAGTGAGCCTAGCGGCGAGTATGCATGTATGTGTATGTATGTATGCATGGTGTGTATGCATACATACATATATATATATATATACATACATACATACATACAATATATTATATTAATGAGCGTTTACATGACAGTAATGACCGTTAAAACGTTCATAAAAACAAATGCTATGGAAAAAGTTTTTGGTCGAGGTGGGATTTGAACCCACGGCTCTATCCAAAGTCAAACTTTATGCCTTTGGGAACACGATTTCCCAACACCCAAACAAAAAGTTATGTAAAAACAAAAGTAAGATTATAATACAGGCTCTCAAAAGATGTTTCACTTTTATTATTTAAAGTAATGGAACCGAAGATACAGAGTGCCAAACATGAAAAATGTCCCGTTGCCTCTATGTTAGACATCGTTGGCTTCGGGCTCTTGGGAACACGATTTACAGCCCTCAAATCGAAAAATACCTCCAAAAGCGTCAAAAGCAGATTACATTTTCTACTCGATAGCATCTAGGTTTTTCAAATTACCCTCTCATATTTTCTGTAAATTCACGCTGAAAATGGCGAATTTAACATTAAACCCTATGGGCCTAGCAGTATTTGTATCCCAAAACTAGATCGGGCTACCATATGGTTTGAGAGGGGACCGGGATAAACTCGCATTGGGGATGTGCCAACCGGCGGCCGGCGGTTCGCTTGCTAGCACCAGCTGCAATATGATTGGCTGACGGTATAGCCTCTGCCCGGGCTAGAACCAGTACAACATTCTTTCGCCAGCACCGCATTCCTTCGCCAAACAATCAAATATATTCGGCTGGGAAGTCCTTTCAGTCAATAAAACTTGCAGATAGGGGTTTCCCAACACGGGCTACAAAACTGCTATCTCAGTTTAAAACTAATGTTGAAAGTGAACTATTTCCTTTAATTATGAATGTCTCTACATCCTCAAACTTTTCCAGTGCGCTACCTCACGCGGCTTTTAAGTTACAGGCCGACAAATATCGCCCTTCCGCTATAGCAAAAGCATTGTCGCGCTAACTCATTCCCTTCTCCGCTGCGGCGCTAGTGTCGCCTAGCGGGAACAACTGCCGGGCGGAGTAGTTCGTCTATTCCTATATATTGCAATTACAATCATAAATAACCTTATTCTCATAATGCCGAAAAATATTTTAAAAAGACTAAGTCAAATTAGGGAGCTTTCGGCTTGCGCCTTCATCAGCCATAAATGTATTATTTTCCATTTTTGTCACCAGTTAGCAAAAAAAAACAAATATTCAAATATCCAGTAACCTGCATTCGGCACACATGCACTTCCAAGATGGTAGAAATTCAAGTAGGCTGCGCACAGCAACATGCCAAGTAATTGGTCGAGTCGGGGTATTTAAAACAAATACAACAAATATAACCGCGCATAACAAATACCTATCTACCTCATATATACATGTATACTATACTTCTATGCATATATGCACATACCACATACCACATACCTATATACCCCATATATACCGCATACCACATACCTATTTACCTCATATATACATGTATACTATACTTATATGCATATATACACATTTACATCAAATACATATACACACAATGCCTACCTCACCTACAGACGCGCTTCTAGCTATACATATTCGTTCTGCCGAATTTATACAATAATTATAAAAACACCCTTTTTCCAATACAGATAAATTAATTTACGTTACCGAGACTCACGTGTGCAGCCCCCCCCCCCCCCCCCCCCCACTCCGCCCCCAAACTCCCTCAAATGGACATTCATGTCCATTTGAGGGAGTTTGGGGGCCGAGTGGGGGGGGGGGGGGGGGGGGGGCTGCACGCGTGAGTCTCGGTAACGTAAATTAATTTATCTGTATTGGAAAAAGGGTGTTTTGATAATTATTGTATACATTCGGCAGGATGAATATGTATAGCTAGAAGCGCGTCTGTAGGTGAGGTAGGCATTGTGTGTATATGTATTTGATGTAAATGTGTATATATGCATATAAGTATAGTGTACATGTATATATGAGGTAGATAGGTATGTGGTATGCGGTATATATGGGGTAGATAGGTATGTGGTATGTGAATATATGCATATAAGTATAGTATACATGTATATATGAGGTAGATAGGTTGTGTTATGCGCGGTTGTATTTGTTGTATTTGTTTTAAATACCCCGACTCGACTAATTGCTTGGCTTGTTGCTGTGCGCAGCCTACTTGAATTTCTACCATCTTGGAAGTGCATGTGTGCCGAATGCAGGTTACTGGATATTTGAATATTTATGTTTTTTGCTAACTGGTGAAAAAATGGAAAATAATACATTTATGGCTGATGAAGGCGCAAGCCGAAAGCTCCCTAATTTGACTTTGTCTTTTTAAAATATTTTTCAGCATTATGAGAATAAGGTTATTTATTATTGTAATTGCAATGTCTTGTCAATTGTTGTCAAATCTTGTCTTGTCAAAAATCTTGTCAATTGTTCTCAAAACAGTGCTAAAACAAATACAAGATTATTCCTATATATGTCAATGTCCCAATGCCTATAAGATGTTCAATAAATGCCCCCGGTGAGGTCACCGGGGCATTACTGTTTGGCTCCCTGTGAGTTTCCTCGTCATTAATATGAGACTTGATACTGTCTAACAAACATTATTGATGATGTACTTTACATGTATGTTGATTGTGAAGTAGTTTTTCATATATTTAGCTTGCTATGCCGGATATAATTATGCCCTCGGTGACGTCATGGCAGATACCGTCGCAGCAGGGACGGTTCTACCTTATATTTATGGCCTTGGTATCAAGGGACTTATTTCGGGTCTTCACTGATCGCTAGTTTATATTGCAAATTACGCTTCCTTGCATAGGCATATGTAGGATGCGCGCAGCATTCACCACTTTTCGAGGGGTATCACTTTAAGAGATTCGTTGATCTATAATACATACTAACTGAATCAGCTGAATTGGGAAACATAATCCTAGTTTTCCACTTTACTGGTTGCCTTACCTTTTTCTAAATTGTATGAATTAGTCTTTGAAAGCAAAAAATTTCTTACGTTATTACCGTACTGATGATATATCATCAATTATTCCCTAATATTCCATAGAAATAAAAATTGTCAGAAAATGTAGCGCATAGAATGACTAGTCAGCTGACTGTGTTTTTGGTCATGTGGTTACAGAATGGTACACGCTGAGGCATGAGACTGACCGTCCGTTTTGTTTTGATCCGTGGCAGGCCCGCTCCTGAGAGAGACTGTCGCAGTCCAACTCCGGCGCGGAGCGTGGCTGTGGGCGGCGGTTGGCGTGCGGTGTGTGTATGTTGATGTGTGGTTTGTTGTGCTTTGTGCTGTGATTGAGAACTATCTTTACCCATAAGACTTAATAGAAAGCCTATTACAGTTAAGTGCACAGGTCACGTTTACGGCGTGCTTGTGTGTTGGACCTCGAAAGCGTTTATCCTTGCCGGTCGGCCTGACAGCATACAGGAAGGTGAGTTATGTGGGAATTGAAAGTGTATGTTGATGTATAGAATGAGAAATAACATTTGGCTTTATTTTTCTGCTAGGGAAACCAGGGAAAGTCGAATTAAGTTTTTGAGGTTAAAGGGACTCCCAGTCTCCCACCTTTGTGAAAGTTGTGGAATCACACTTAATTGTATGTCTACATGTCTTGCGAGGTCAGCTGAACATGTTCATGAACTTTTTTCCGAAAAAAAAATTATCTTGGAAGATATTAAACTTTTAGTTTTAAGCAAAAAGTTGGGTTGGTGACGTCATGATTTTTTGTTTAATAACAGGGAAATCCTTTGTGCTGCCAAATATATGGCACAATTTTTTGTTGCATCTATTGCGCAGAAAAAGTGAACCACCTGGTGTCTAGATTGGCTTAGATTGCGAACCACCCGGGGATCGAGAAATGAAAGACGAAAATATTCCAAGGCTGACCTTAAAACAAGTTGACTATCATTACCAGTTGGGTAAAGAGACGACGCTGTCGGTTTAGAGTCCCTATTAAAATACACATGGCCTTATTTTTTACTGATGTCAAAATCAAACTTTAATATCTTTTTTATTAGATCATTGTGGTTGGTTTAACTGCTACCATACTTAATTTTGATGCCTAGCCATAAAAATGTATATCTCAACTCAAATATAATGTTAAGGTGGGATAGTCCCTTTAACAAAATTGGAATCCTGTTCCTTTAACTCCATTCATGGTCAAGCAGTTACAAGATTATGAGACACTATGTATTCATCAAGAAATTGCATATTCAGTATTGTGCAAACAATATTCGATTTTGATACACTTCATACAATTATATATTATTATGCATTAATCCTTAACCTTCATACCAGACTTGTGCCTGGATCCTGAAGTTGGATCTGGGATCCCAGTGAATCCCTCAGTATTAAATGCATGAAGATCTTGGATCCCACTGCATAAAATGTTTGAAGATCTGGGATTTTCTTCTGCATAAAATGCTTCAGGATCTGGGATCTCAGTGAATCTCTAATTTAAATGAGTATCAGATCTTGAAACACAAGATGCAGGGACTGACATGAAACTTTGTGGTCTCTATTTTGTGTATGTGGTAAGTACTATGTAGATAATTAGTACTGGCAAATTACCTTGTACCTATTTGTAAGAAGAGATTGTAATGAATTATCCCATATGATACAAATTAGCAAGAAGTAGGTACCTACCAGCATGCCTGGATCCCAAAGTTGGATCTGGGATCCCAGTGGATCCCTCAGCATAAAATATATCAGGATCTGGGATCTTTGTGGAGGCTGCTTATTGTGTACCTGGATCTGGTGTCCCATGTGGATCCTGGGACACAGGACAGAGATCCAGATCTCAGCTGGATCCTGGGATACAGGCACATGTCTGCTTCATTCTACTATTTTTTGTTGAAATGTTGCACTTCTTGCCAAGGTTTATGACAATGAAGTGTGATTTTACTAATGCTGAAGGTTTGAAAAGGAATCTTTATTTTCTATCAGAGAATAGTGTATTGGTAGAGTAACCAACCAACTATAATGCTGGACATGTCCAAACACCAGACTTCTCATGCTATTGACATTGTTTAGTGTGTCAGGTCAGTATCATTTGCCAATAGCATGACAAGTCTGGTGTTAAGACATGTCCAGGATTTCAGTTTTTTTTCCTGCACCATATTTATGTGGTGCAGGAAAATTATGGCAGCTATCAGAAACATACCTACAGTACCATGTGCAATTTCCATTCTTGTTTGAGATAGTTGACTCATGACTGCCTAGTCTAGGTTATCTTCTGTCAGCTTACCATTGGGAACACTCAGGAAGTCTCCACATCGTTGCTGTAAAATGGAACATCTCTGATGGCAATGATGCTTTCAATATCATATGGCAATGATGCTTTCAAAGGAAAATGGTGTCTTTAGGGCCAATGAGCTGCTCGGTGCTCCTCTTCACTCTGATTGTTGATTTTAAAGTTCATATGTTTTGTCTGGAAAATCTGAGTGTGAGTGATGTGTGTACTACACCAGAATTGGAATCAGATAGTGACAGCTTCAATCCTGACCCCATCTTGTTTCCCATTGTTATGACTGGGATGCAGAAATTACACTTAACCTAATTTGTGGAGGTTTTGATTTTAATTGTGCCTCCTGCTCCATCATCCATGGAGGATGAATGAATAAGTGTATCTCATCTCTCTTTATGAAATGGAACAAACCCTGACTACTCTGACCCTCCATCCTGTTACAGGAGGGAGGGCTGAAAGGAGTGGTTGCCAAAACCTCTTAAATGACCTCAGACTTGACTCTGCTGATCCTCCTCACTCTGTCCCTCTCTGTTGCAGGATGGAGGACCAGAAGATGTGGGTGTCTTACCTGGCGTGGACTCAGTTAAGACCCTCTCTGTTGCAGGATGGATGACCAGAAGATGTGGGTGTCTTACCTGGCGTGGACTCAGTTAAGACCCTCTCTGTTGCAGGATGGAGGACCAGAAGATGTGGGTGTCTTACCTGGCGTGGACTCAGTTAAGACCCTCTCTGTTGCAGGATGGAGGACCAGAAGGTGTGGGTGCCCCACCCGGTGGATGGGTTCCAGTTGGGTCAGATCGCGGACCTGGCGGAGGACGGGGTGACGGTGCAGCCCCTGGACCGCAGCCGGCCGCCCGTGACCGTCACCTACGACCGGCTCTATCCGGCAGAGCAGGACGACGCCAAGGATGTGGACGACAACTGTGAGTGCTGAACACTGTCGCCGCCGCGCCGGTACAGCTAGTGGCGTGTGCACACAGACCCAGTTAGGCCCGCTGAGCTCTGCCAACTGGGGGCTGGGAGTGTGGAGCGCTGCCGTTGGGACAGCGGATGTTCGGCAGGCGCAGCAGTCGGTCCCATCCGAGCCGTGCGGAAAGCAACAGTGAGGCATTGGTCAAGTCGAAACAGGAAGCGATTATTTAAAATCAGGCTAGATTTGCATTCGTCTGGAAGTATAATGGTATCGAACTGATTGCTGAACCGATTCGAAGCGAACCAAGATGTTGCCAATGGTATGGAATGTAAGCGAATGAAATAAATCGACGGTGCGGAATGAAACCAAGTGGAGAAACTAGGCTGTTGCCGCGCAATAATTCTGCCGGACTAAGCTGCCTTCTCAACAGTCTATATTAAGGGGTTCGTTACACAAATATTTTATTGTGCAATTTTGGAAATTCTTATTTCTTCAATAGTTTGTTTTTTCCAGTGATGGGGTAAAGGTGATACGCGAGTAAAGTTGAGCTATAGTATTTTGTGCTTGAACGGTTTCTGTAGCTTGCTAGTTTCTTCTCCTGAGAAAGGTATCACCCTAGCTGACAACTGTCACCCTCATTGGTCTTGTCACGGACAGAGCAACTTGGAAACTTCCACCATTGATAACCTAACCGCTACTGGATTAACAACGTACCGGTTTGATCCCTCAACTTTCCTGCGTGGAAACTTCCACCATTGATAACCTAACCGCTACTTGATTAACAACGTACCGGTTTGATCCCTCAACTTTCCTGCGTGGAAACTTCCACCATTGATAACCTAACCGCCACTGGATTAACCCGCGCACTGCAGGGGCTTTGCGCCGAACACGAACTGCAGTGGGGGGGGGGGGGGGGGTGATTTCCGCCCCCCCCCCCTGAGATTTCGAAAACTACGCTACGTAGCGAGAAGCGGAAGAAGGCATTTTATATCTTCATACATGTTCTATCGAAAGTATTTCAGTGGTATTATAGGTCAGGTCAAAATTGAGGTCACCAGAGGTCATCAAAGGTCAAATTTTCCAGTTTTTTTTCTTCTCCAGTTTTAGGACATCGCTCCAGAAATTCCCATATATCTTAGAAACGATGCTAGTTATAAACAAACGGAAAAAACAAACGCCAGCCAGTGAAATTTACAATCGCTAGGGTGTCCTCAGATTTGATCTCAGGTCAATATTTGAGGCTCCAGAGGTCAAAAAGAAAAATGTTTTTTTTTTGCTAAATCGTGTTTTGCTATTAACTTTTTACTTAATAAGATAACGGAAAACTGTTTACGCCATTGTGTTTATCTTGTCAAGGCGCTTCGAATGATATACATGGTGACGTTGTTAAGTCAACTTAACAATTTGACCTCAGGTCAAGGTCAAGTGGTGACCCAAGTAGGGCATATTGCATATGTGAAGACGTGTCTCGACGAGACAAACACATTGATGTCTGTTTTACTTCTCTATCTTAATTATGTCGGGAGTTATTGACAAAAAAGTGATGGTGACCTCGCTTGACCTCAAATGACCCAATAGGGGTCACTGAACAAAAATTACACTTGGATCATCAATAATATCCTATAATAACATCATCCAGAAGTAATTGCAATAATATCATGCATATCCTTGAAATAGGAAGCATGTGTATATTTCCCCATTGACTTATTATGGGGAGGTTACGAAATTGACCTGACCTTAAGTTACCGATATCAAAATTCCGAGATAAACGAATTGTAAGTACTTATGCCCTCATGACATCCTGTAAGTTTCAAACTGATCAGTGAAAAACTCTGGCTTTGGCACAACTGCAAACATTTTTGGAGGTGGGGTCACTTGACCTGGTCTGGTGACCTGACCTGAGATGACCAGAGGATATTTTTTTTCTCAAAGTGTGCGCAATTGATGTCCTAACAGGTGTACCAAAACTCGGCGGCGCTGAGCGCCGCCGTTTTTTCGCTATCTTTGAAAAACCTGGGGGGGGGGGGCGGAAATCAACCCCCTGCAGTGCGCGGGGGGGGGGGGGGTTGATTACGTACCGGTTTGATCCCTCAACTTTCCGGCGTGGAAACTTCCACCATTGATAACCTAACCGCTACTGGATTAACAACGTACCGGTTTGATCCCTCAACTTTCCGGCGTGGAAACTTCCACCATTGATAACCTAACCGCTACTGGATTAACAACGTACCGGTTTGATCCCTCAACTTTCCTGCGTGGAAACTTCCACCATTGATAACCTAACCGCTACTGGATTAACAACGTACCGGTTTGATCCCTCAACTTTCCGGCGTGGAAACTTCCACCATTGATAACCTAACCGCTACTGGATTAACAACGTACCGGTTTGATCCCTCAACTTTCCGGCGTGGAAACTTCCACCATTGATAACCTAACCGCTACTGGATTAACAACGTACCGGTTTGATCCCTCAACTTTCCGGCGTGGAAACTTCCACCATTGATAACCTAACCGCTACTGGATTAACAACGTACCGGTTTGATCCCTCAACTTTCCGGCGTGGAAACTTCCACCATTGATAACCTAACCGCTACTGGATTAACAACGTACCTGTTTGATCCCTCAACTTTCCTGCGTGGAAACTTCCACCATTGATAACCTAACCGCTACTGGATTAACAACGTACCGGTTTGATCCCTCAACTTTCCTGCGTGGAAACTTCCACCATTGATAACCTAACCGCTACTGGATTAACAACGTACCGGTTTGATCCCTCAACTTTCCTGCGTGGAAACTTCCACCATTGATAACCTAACCGCTACTGGATTAACAACGTACCGGTTTGATCCCTCAACTTTCCTGCGTGGAAACTTCCACCATTGATAACCTAACCGCTACTGGATTAACAACGTACCGGTTTGATCCCTCAACTTTCCTGCGTGGAAACTTCCACCATTGATAACCTAACCGCTACTGGATTAACAACGTACCGGTTTGATCCCTCAACTTTCCTGCGTGGAAACTTCCACCATTGATAACCTAACCGCTACTGGATTAACAACGTACCGGTTTGATCCCTCAACTTTCCTGCGTGGAAACTTCCACCATTGATAACCTAACCGCTACTGGATTAACAACGTACCGGTTTGATCCCTCAACTTTCCTGCGTGGAAACTTCCACCATTGATAACCTAACCGCTACTGGATTAACAACGTACCGGTTTGATCCCTCAACTTTCCTGCGTGGAAACTTCCACCATTGATAACCTAACCGCTACTGGATTAACAACGTACCGGTTTGATCCCTCAACTTTCCGGCGTGGAAACTTCCACCATTGATAACCTAACCGCTACTGGATTAACAACGTACCGGTTTGATCCCTCAACTTCCCTGCGTTGCTGACCGAGGACAACCGGCACGCTCGGCGTTCTTAGCCCGCATACAACACCGTGGCAGCCGGCCGTCCAGCGGACCGTGGCAGCCGGCCGTCCTCCCCACCCCTCCCCTCCGCCCTCCCCTCCCCCATGGTTTCCTGCCGGCGAAACAATGGCGCCGCCCGCTGTATGTGTGTGACGTCGCGGCCACTGGTACAGTCGGCGCCGCCGCCGCGCCGCCCCGGGCTACTCTGTGGGCCGGCTGCACGTCCGCGGCGGCCACTGGTACGGTCGGCGCCGCCCCCCCCCCCCCCGGGCTACTCTGTGGGCCGGCTGCACGTCCGCTGCGGCCACTGGTACGGCCGGCGCCGTCGCCGCCCCGGGCTACTCTGTGGGCCGGCTGCACGTCCGCGGCGGCCACTGGTACGGCCGGCGCCGTCGCCGCCCCGGGCTACTCTGTGGGCGACGCTGCACGTCCGCGGCGGCCACTGGTACGGTCGGCGCCGCCCCCCCCCCCCCCCCCAGGGTTACTCTGTGGGCCGGCTGCACGTCCGCAGCGGCCACTGGTACGGCCGACGCCGCCCCGGGTTACTCTGTGGGCCGGCTGCACGTCCGCGGCGGCCACTGGTACGGCCGGCGCCGTCGCCGCCCCGGGCTACTCTGTGGGCGACGCTGCACGTCCGCGGCGGCCACTGGTACGGCCGGCGCCGTCGCCGCCCCGGGCTACTCTGTGGGCGACGCTGCACGTCCGCGGCGGCCACTGGTACGGCCGGCGCCGTCGCCGCCCCGGGCTACTCTATGGGCCGGCTGCACGTCCGCGGCGGCCACTGGTACGGCCGGCGCCGTCGCCGCCCCGGGTTACTCTGTGGGCGACGCTGCACGTCCGCGGCGGCCACTGGTACGGCCGGCGCCGCCGCCGCCCCGGGTTACTCTGTGGGCGACGCTGCACGTCCGCGGCGGCCACGGGCACAGGATACTCCGGCGGTGTTCTGAAAACTCTTATTTGGAAATAGCCACAAACGGTTTAAACATTTTTGTCAAAGGGACGTAATGCAGAAAATACGATTTCAGCTCATGGTCCAAGTAAATGCCTTTTTGGGGAATTAAAGGGAATGTTTCACCTTCTGAAAGTTGTTAAATATACGCTGGTTGTAGTCGAAAATATGAAGCAAGTGCTGCTGAAAACGATGGTGATATTTCTCTCTCGAAAAGTCACTTAGCTTTATATAAATTAAGTTTTTTTTATTTGAGACGATGACGTCATTATTGAGCTATAGACCGCCGCTCATTGGCTGACAAAGTGGGATTTGCTGAAAAAGTCTCTGTCAGCCAATCAGCGGCGGCACTAGCCTAGACCCGATTTTTCAATCTATCAATTGAATTACTTAAAAATGGCTAAGTTTAGGTGAAAATGACTTAGTATTTTCGACATTTCAATAACGGCCAAAGATAATGGCTATCTCAGTTCAAGACCAATACAAAGGTGAAACATTCCCTTTGAGTGAAAATCTTTGATAGGTAACATTTTATTTTTAAACATTTTATTTAAAAACAGAAACCCAAGGTGTAAATTCCCATGTGTCGACGGATGAGTTGTGTCCATGGATCAGCGGATGTGTTGCAAGCATCAGCGGACGCGACTTTCTTTGGGCGCCAAAAACCGCGCCTGTTTGGCCTTCTCCGCGATAGCCGTTAGTTGGACTCTCAACCGAAAGGCTTGCAGAGCTTTGTATAGCTCTGCAATGACCCGGGGGGGGGGGGGGGGCTGATTGCTGATACGGTATCTCGGTGTCTGTGTGTGGACGGTGGCCGTCTGTCCGGCTCGGGACGGGTGGCGGCGGAGGCGGCGGAGCGTCGCCGGCGGTTCCGGCCCGGCTGGTCGGCAGCTGGCGGCACGGCACGTCACGTCACGCCACGCCGACCCCAGGCGGCGTCACGGGCTGCCGCCCCTCCCCTCACGGCAGTCAGCTGACCGTCACACGCCCGGCCGCCCCTCCCCTCCCTCCCGCCTCTCCCGTTCCGCCCGGCTGTCCACCCGTCTGGCCGCCCGGTCTGAGCCAGGGCACGCCTGTAGTCAGCCGGTCGCCACGCCCCAGCAATGTCCCCCGTGATCCCCGGTGATCCAGACGGTCGGGAAACAGACCGTTATGAGTCGTGTCACCGTCACTGTATGGTTACACGGAATCACGAACATCACCCGAGGCAGACCGTTATGAGTCGTGTCACCGTCACTGTATGGTTACACGGAATCACGAACATCACCCGAGGCAGACCGTTATGAGTCGTGTCACCGTCACTGTATGGTTACACGGAATCACGAACATCGCCCCGAGGCAGACCGTTATGAGTCGTGTCACCGTCACTGTATGGTTACACGGAATCACGAACATCGCCCCGAGGCCCATGAGGCGGCCTTGCTGGGGAATGATTTAGCCCCGCCATGTTCGTTCATGGGACGCGCCCATGAACTGCGCTACCCCTGGCGGGGAAGGGGGGGTTGACGGTTGCGACAGCTCTGTAGATAACGGCCGTGTTTAGTGGGCCCTCACGGGTGCCCGGTGGCCGGTAACTGTCGGGGGGGGGGGGGGGAGGGGAGGGGTTGACGGGGGGGGGGGGGGGGCTCTATGCGGGAGGTCGACTGGTGGACATGTGACTCACGGGTCTTTGTTTGTTGTGACTTGACGCAGTCACAGTCGTGTCTGTGACTCACGGGTCTTTGTTTGTTGTGACTTGACGCAGTCGCAGTCGTGTCTGTGACTCACGGGTCTTTGTTTGTTGTGACTTGACGCAGTCACAGTCGTGTCTGTGACTCACGGGTCTTTGTTGTGACTTGACGCAGTCACAGTCGTGTCTGTGACTCACGGGTCTTTGTTTGTTGTGACTTGACGCAGTCACAGTCGTGTCTGTGACTCACGGGTCTTTGTTTGTTGTGACTTGACGCAGTCACAGTCGTGTCTGTGACTCACGGGTCTTTGTTTGTTGTGACTTGACGCAGTCACAGTCGTGTCTGTGACTCACGGGTCTTTGTTTGTTGTGACTTGACGCAGTCACAGTCGTGTCTGTGACTCACGGGTCTTTGTTTGTTGTGACTTGACGCGGTCACAGTCGTGTCTGTGACTCACGGGTCTTTGTTTGTTGTGACTTGACGCAGTCACAGTCGTGTCTGTGACTCACGGGTCTTTGTTTGGTGTGACGCAGTCACATTCGTGACACGGAGCAAGACCGCCTGGGCGCCGCAGGCAGTCTGTCTCAGCCTGAAGGTTATTACCTCGGTGACTGTTTCAGGGCTTGTCATTGCTAATGTGATAATAATGAAGCCCAGTATTGATAAAGCTTGAAATTGAGCGTAATTCTGGTAGTGACACGAAATTAGAGAAGTTCGCAAGGTTCTCGATTTTGTTTTGTTTTCGGATACAGCTTACCTGAAACACTGCAATGCAGAGTAACCCACGAACAGTGTCAGTGTTTTGTTGGCTAGAAATACGCATTGGCATGGCTTATGCCGCATTGTCTGGACGCGGACGCAGTCTGAGAAATGACATGTAGCGTAATAACGAGAGATTTGCATGTCTATAAGTGGAGGGGCATGTTTCACCGGCAAGACGGTTCACCGAGCACAGGCGGAAACAACTGATGGTTGGAGGCAGGAGGGTACTGCAGACACGCAGCTGTTGTGTGCAGTGAGCAGGGGCGCATCCAGACCTTCAGAAGAGGGGGGGAGGGTTCTGCAGCCACGCAGACACACAGCTGTTGTGTGCAGTGAGCAGGGGCGCAGCCAGACCTTCGGAAGGGGGGGGGGGGGGGGGTACTGCAGACACGCAGACGCACAGCTGTTGTGTGCAGTGAGCAGGGGCGCAGCCAGACCTTCAGAAGAGAGGGGGGCAAGCCAGTCATGGTGGAGCCCCCCCCCCCCCCTAACAAAAATAAATATACCCCGGGATAAGAATAACTGCGGATTTCGGCCACATTATTTTGCGAGGCCCCCTTTTTTAATAAATGTTTTTTCCCCTCAACTTTTGATGAGCTGTATTGGACCAGGACCCTCAGTATGCATTGTACCGAGCGCATTACTAATTTGTACTGTTCCGTACAGGATATACAACCTATATTAGCTGACAAATATTGCAGCACACACTCATGAGTGGGGAAATTGTTAAATTGTTTTGTACTACCACCGCCCAGGGGCATCGCCGATAATTTTTTAGTGGGGGTCGGCTGAAATGACGAAAACAAATGTAACCCCATTTGTTGCGTGAATGCATGCCTTTGCAGCATTTTAAATGTGGATTTTCATGTTATAGTAGGTACTTGTTATTTAGCGCCGCGAAGCGGCGATATTTTCCTCCTCGGGTTTGCCTGATAGAACCCAGAAATATGGGCGGTGGGCCTTGTAGAGGATAAGAAGCTAAAAATGATATTCATTCAATTCAACGTTACGACGAACCGAATACGATGACGATGGCCACCGACGTGACGCCGCGAAGCTGCGTGCAAATTTTAGTTTTAGGTCGTGGAAAACGAAATTTTAATATTGCAACCAGATCGTGAGTGGAGCCAAGTCTCAGGCAATCCCTTTTCCTGGTTGCAAATCTCGGTGTGATGAAAAATATTGAAATTAATGTAGTTTTTCACATACATTAGCCTCGAATAGCAAATCACGATGACCGGTGGCAGTCAGCGCTCAATAGTACATATGATAATAATAACTGCATAAATATGTACCGAACTGTAGCAAACAGCTGGTGACAGCGCAAATGGTTTGAAAGCAGCAAGAGGCAGAACGACTTTATACAGATACAGATACAGACTTTTATTAAAGGGACATTCCCACCTTCCCAAAAGTTGTCAAATGTACGCTGCTTGTGGTGCAAAATATGAAATAATTTCTGCCGAACACGATTATGACATTTGTTTCTCGCAAACAGTGCTCAATTTCATAAAAAGTTAAGTTTTAATATTTGGGTTGATGACGTCATATTGAGCTCTAGAGAGCTATACAGAAATCCTTTACGCTGCCAAAGTATGGCACAATTATTTCAAGACTATTCTGGCGCTTTGAATACAAAACAAACCAATTACCAAACCATTTGAAACACGCACATATCTCCAAGTCTAATTAAAACAAGTCGACTATCATCACCATTTGGCAAAGAGAGATGACGTCATCGGCTTTAGACCCCTATTCAAATACACGTGGGGTTTATTCGTTACAATTGTCAAGAACAAGCTCGAAATTATTTTTGCTTAGACCTATGTGGTTGTGTTAACTGCTACCCTACTTAATTTCAATGCAAATCCAACAACATGGCTATCTCAACTCAAAACTAATGTTAAGGTGGGAGTGTCCCTTTAAGGTCGTCCACATGTGCCTGTGGCTATTATAACCTCTCGTCATAAGTTAAAAACACAGGAAACATTGTCAGAAAAAGCATACAATAAAATCGCACAAGTAAAAACAAGAATAAAAAACACTGACACGCGAACACATACACACACAAACACCCATACAATCAGTCAACTAAAACCCGTCGGCATGACGGTGAGAATCGCTGCGTCGGTCAGTCCGGTGCCCGCGGAGCGGCAGCGAGATGTCGCCGCACCTGGCGACGAAACAGCGGCACGGGCAGTCCTAAAAGGTCGCGTGGCAGGGCGTTATACAGCGCTGGTCCCCGGCAGGCAAAACGCCGCCGTCTCATCTCCGTGCGTGACCGGAGAACAAACAACATGTGGTCCTGTCGCGTGGCCCGCTCGGTAGCGCGGGCCTCTGCTACGGTGGACAGACTCGCAGCCAGCTGTTCAGGCTCGCCGCAGCAACGCACCTTGTGCGTGAGAGGAGATGGCTTGGGGAGATGGTCCTGGCCTGGTCCCCACTATTAGCTCTTCGGTACAGCAAGTTGGGCACCGCTGGAGCAGCTTCCGGGTGCCGATGTCCGCGTCTTTGTGTTCGTTTCGCTTTTTTGGAACTCTTTAGACTAGCTAAGCATATGTAGCCCGCTTGAAAGTTAATATTTGTTTAAGGGAGTGGGCCAAGGGACCAGCAATTACCGCCAAAGAGAGCCTCTGCCAGACACTTAATGGAATTCACTATCCCATTTTCCAAATTTGTATGAGCAATTGCGAAACTTGTGTCATGCTGCGAAGCGGCGCGAAATTGTCCAGTGTTTGACTGTGGATAGCTGGATTTTGACGTCTGCAAAGACAATTTTTACGATAAATTGTTACTTTCCCTGCAAAAAGTGTGGGGTTGACCCCCCCCCCCCCCCCACCTTCTGTGTGTGTGTGTGTGTGTGTGTGTGTGTGTGTGTGTGTGTGTGTGTGTGTGTGTGTGTGTGTGTGTGTGTGTGTGTGTGTGTGTGTGTGTGTGTGTGTGTGTGTGTGTGTGTGTGTGTGTGTGTGTGTGTGTGTGTGTGTGTGTGTGTGTGTGTGTGTGTGTGTGTGTGTGTGTGTGTGTGTGTGTGTGTGTGTGTGTGTGTGTGTGTGTGTGTGTGTGTGTGTGTGTGTGTGTGTGTGTGTGTGTGTGTGTGTGTGTGTGTGTGTGTGTGTGTGTGTGTGTGTGTGTGTGTGTGTGTGTGTGTGTGTGTGTGTGTGTGTGTGTGTGTGTGTGTGTGTGTGTGTGTGTGTGTGTGTGTGTGTGTGTGTGTGTGTGTGTGTGTGTGTGTGTGTGTGTGTGTGTGTGTGTGTGTGTGTGTGTGTGTGTGTGTGTGTGTGTGTGTGTGTGTGTGTGTGTGTGTGTGTGTGTGTGTGTGTGTGTGTGTGTGTGTGTGTGTGTGTGTGTGTGTGTGTGTGTGTGTGTGTGTGTGTGGGTGTGCGGGTGTGCGGGTGTGCGGGTGTGCGGGTGTGCGGGTGTGCGGGTGTGCGGGTGTGCGGGTGTGCGGGTGTGCGGGTGTGCGGGTGTGCGGGTGTGCGGGTGTGCGGGTGTGCGGGTGTGCGGGTGTGCGGGTGTGCGGGTGTGCGGGTGTGCGGGTGTGCGGGTGTGCGGGTGTGCGGGTGTGCGGGTGTGCGGGTGTGCGGGTGTGCGGGTGTGCGGGTGTGCGGGTGTGCGGGTGTGCGGGTGTGCGGGTGTGCGGGTGTGCGGGTGTGCGGGTGTGCGGGTGTGCGGGTGTGCGGGTGTGCGGGTGTGCGGGTGTGCGGGTGTGCGGGTGTGCGGGTGTGCGGGTGTGCGGGTGTGCGGGTGTGCGGGTGTGCGGGTGTGCGGGTGTGCGGGTGTGCGGGTGTGCGGGTGTGCGGGTGTGCGGGTGTGCGGGTGTGCGGGTGTGCGGGTGTGCGTGAGTGGGGGTCCGGACCCCCCTCAATGTATTGCTTGTAACGTAAACAACCGTTGTGAGGACCCGAAACAAGTTTCGGGCGCCCGAAACAGTCTTCTAAAAGGGGCCCACTAGTCCTGTGTCGAAATTACTTAGCGTAGCGAGGTAATTATTTCACCACAACCCGTTTTTCGATCTGCTTTACAAATCTGCTATCTCAGTTCAAAATCCCATGTTAAAGGTGAAGTACCCTTTAAGTAATGACAGCAGCGAGGATTTTACCGATTTATGTGATGTGTGTGGCTAATGCTTTCCTGAAAATTGTTATGCGCTCGCTCGTCCTTTCGTGGTATATGGGCAAAATCTGAATATGAGCGGCCCGGCCCGGCCCGTGGTGACGCTTTTGAGAAGCTCATATCTCTGCAACTGCACGTCCGATTAATAAGCGGGCTTCTTTGCTGAGCAGCCCCATCCAACCTACCTTGTTTGAGATCAGTGCTGACTCATGTGGGTGACTACCACTGCGCGCGGCGCGTGCCGCGTGAGGGGTGTTGAAAAGTGTTTTCTCGCAACAACAAAAAAACGTAACGGCTGGGCAGATTGTGTTCAAATTTGGTGTGTGTGGTTAGGGACCTCTCAGCCGCCAGTTTCCCACAAGTCAGGGGTGGGGTGCCTCTGCACGTGCGCACGTGCCCACCCCTATTCTATATCTTAGGAACGGCTGAGCCGATTGTGTTCGAATTTGGTGTGTGGTTAGGGACCTCTCAGCTGCCTCCTTTACACAAGTCAGGGGTGGGTGCCTCTGCACGTGCGCACTTTTTTTTTGTATCTCAGAAACTACTTGCCCGATCGAGTTAAAATTCACCCTACATTTCCCTCGCGCTCGCTCGTTCATCGCCAACTACGGGGCCTTACTGGTACTATTGCTTTCAAGTAGGTATCAGGGGCACGAAATGATTGATATTTAGCAGCTTAACGGCAGTCATTATGTCCTTGCTCGCTATTATGGCTAATGCGATACGGTCGCATCAAGTGCATCTCTATCTAGTAGGTGTCGTATCTATCAATTAAGCATCATTGACATGACACGTGTCAGAGTCAGAGATCCTAGTAACGCAGCGACATGTTTTATTGACACAGGATTGTACTAATCTCCATAAATGATAATCCCTATTTCGAACGCCGGCGGCCCATGGTTAGAACATATAGGTTTGGAGAGATGAGGCTTCATGTGTCACTCCAGTGAGACAGGCAAATGACAGTGTGCACTGTATGGTGCGCGACCCAGAAATGCCATGGCAGATGTGAGCTGCCAGATGCGGGCTGCCATATGCGGGCGGCCGGCGGCTGTCGGGCCATAGCAGATGGCTCGTGTGTCGCCGTTAGTCGTGCCTGTGCCTGATGACTCATAACTGCTGAACACCGCAACAATTGATCGAAGCCAAGGCCCTAAACCAACTAAATCAACTAAGATAACAACTAAGAGGCTGAGATTTGGCTAATCCTAGTGGGAATGGCCAGGACACAGGCCTTTTTTTGCGGCGGTCCAGCAGATTGGAACTGAGAAAGTTGGTCACGGTCGTCCACTCAGCTGGCTGAAGAGCGTGACGTGGGTCGTTGAACCAGCCAGGCGGCGGCCCGGCACCGACAACAACTTGTCCATGATGGATTCGCTAACCGGTCGGGAAAGCCCGTCAAGCTGCCTTTCTGAGAACGATCTCGCTCCGTTGAAGGAGCTTATCAGCCGTGAATGTTAGGACACCGCCGGTTACCAGCCGCAACTAGACCGACTCGGCCTGACTAGACCGACAGTCGAGTCGGACAAGCTCACAGCACTCAGAGACAAAACTCAAACGACACACAAACTCAAACGAGACAAAACTCAAACGACACACAAACTGCAGCACACCGCGCCGTCGCGCCCGCTTTATGGGCGTATTTTGCCAGGCGGCGCGCGCCGGCTCTGGCCCGCTGCTGGCGCTTGTACCGCTGGTGCCGCCGCTGGTGTCACTCCGTGCTGGCTGGGGTGACGGTGCCGGTTTACCGGTGCGTCACAGTCGGGCCAGAGGTGAGCCGGTCCACCGCCCGGTCCGTGGTCCGCTGGTCCTCTGGCCCGCCCCTCCCCCGGTGAACGGCCGCCCGCGCACCATATGGCGTTGTTGTAGCCGACGCCAGTGGCGCGGCGGCGGCGGCGTGGTGTGGCGTCGCTACCCCCGCTGCCATGCGCGGCGTGACGGCGAGGACGCCAGCGGGGACGCCAGCCGCCACGCTGCCGGCCCGGCTGACTGCCGGGTGGTACGTCCGGCTGGAGCGAGGAGCTGGAACGTCAGCTAGAACGGTGCTGACAGACGCACGGAAGGACGATAGTCAAACCAATGCAGTTCATGTATCGGTGGAGGAGAATTGAAGGATGTGTTATTATACGGCTCTACGACACTACGCCTCCAAGACGCTATACGACACTACGCCTCCACGACGCTCTATGTATCTACGCCTCTACGACGATATATACGCCTTACACTCAAGGAAGTAAGTGAAGGATGCTCTAACGGTTTACAACTTCATTGCAAATAACCGAGTTACGGCGTAGGAAATATTTGCATTAATCCCATCCGACTGTGTATTTCCTTTTGTGTGTTGCGTCAGCTGTCTGGTGGGCGGCGGACGGGCGGCTGACGGCAGGTGGTGTGGCTGTCGGATCAGACGTCTGGCGGCGGGTGTCTGACGGAGACGGACGCCTCGGGGAGACAAGCGGAGACGGAGACGGACACCGGAGTGCGGCTCTGCGTTTCTGCCCGCGCTAACAGCCGGCAGTCGTCTCTGGCCTGTCGGCGGCGGGTCGTGGCAGCTGGCGCGGCGCCGGCAGCACCGACAGCGGTACACGCATTACATGCAGCGGTGGCACAGACAGGGCAGCGGCGGCACAGACAGGGCAGGCAGCGGCGGCACAGGCAGGGCAGCGGCGGCACAGACAGGGCAGGGCAGCGGCGGCACAGACAGGGCAGGGCAGCGGCGGCACAGACAGGGCAGGCAGCGGCGGCACAGGCAGGGCAGCGGCGGCACAGACAGGGCAGGGCAGCGGCGGCACAGACAAGGCAGCGGCGGCACAGACAGGGCAGGGCAGCGGCGGCACAGGCAGGGCAGCGGCGGCACAGACAGAGCAGCGGCGGCACAGACAGGGCAGGCTGCGACACAGTCAGGCGCCCGATCTGCCTGAGGCAACATTGCAGGCAGCATCACACCAAACCAGCACCCCGGACCTATGACGTACTGAATGCTGTCGGCTCACCTGAATCGGACGAGATCATTCTTAATGATCCTCTCTGGTCAGGACACCTGGCTTTGGAATCTTGCTCCCCCCCCCCCCCCCCCTGCGAGGATGACATCGCATTATCAGTGTTACCAACCAAACAATCCGGCTGATCAAGTCGCCAAGACGGCGACCAGCTGCTGCAGATATCATCTGGCCTCTTCAGGTCACTTCAGGTCAATCTGCAGCTTCCGTCGCTGCTCAGAGGAGTGTCAGCGTCGGGACTCAGACCAGGCATGTGACTCGCTCTGGTCAGAGTCACGGTTGTGCCGCCGCCGCCGCCACCGCCACCGTGCCGGCCCGCTGACGCGCCGCTCCGTTCCGCGTGGCTGACCTGTGCCCGGGGTCAGCGATCGTCACGGTCACAGGCGGTTGGGTCGGGGCAGCGTTCACCGGCCCCGCAGTTCGGGGCAGCGTTCACCGGCCCCGCAGTTCGGGGCAGCGTTCACCGGCCCCGCAGTTCGGGGCAGCGTTCACCGGCCCCGCAGTTCGGGGCAGCGTTCACCGGCCCCGCAGTTCGGGGCAGCGATCACCGGCCACGCAGTTCGGGGCAACGATCACCGGCCCCGCAGTTCGGGGCAGCGATCACCGGCCACGCAGTTCGGGGCAGCGATCACCGGCCCCGCAGTTCGGGGCAGCGTTCACCGGCCACGCAGTTCGGGGCAGCGTTCACCGGCCCCGCAGTTCGGGGCAGCGTTCACCGGCCCCGCAGTTCGGGGCAGCGTTCACCGGCCCCGCGTAGTGACTCACGCAACGACGATACACGCTGAACCACAGGGCGGGGGTAGACGGAGACCGAGCTGTAGCTGGTGTAGGGTAGATGAAGACCGAGCTGTAGCTGGTGTAGGGTAGATGAAGACCGAGCTGTAGCTGGTGTAGGGTAGATGAAGACCGAGCTGTAGCTGGTGTAGGGTAGATGAAGACCGAGCTGTAGCTGGTGTAGGGTAGATGAAGACCGAGCTGTAGCTGGTGTAGGGTAGACGGAGACCGAGCTGTAGCTGGTGTAGGGTAGATGAAGACCGAGCTGTAGCTGGTGTAGGGTAGATGAAGACCGAGCTGTAGCTGGTGTAGGGTAGATGAAGACCGAGCTGTAGCTGGTGTAGGGTAGATGAAGACCGAGCTGTAGCTGGTGTAGGGTAGATGAAGACCGAGCTGTAGCTGGTGTAGGGTAGATGGAGACCGAGCTGTAGCTGGTGTAGGGTAGATGAAGACCGAGCTGTAGCTGGTGTAGGGTAGATGAAGACCGAGCTGTAGCTGGTGTAGGCTACGTCCAGCAGCGGTGGTTTTACCTGGTGTCTTCTGTACCAATTGATAGCTTTTCCTGGCGTCTTCTGTACCAGTCGACTTCTGTACCTGGCGTCTTCTGGTACCTGGCGTCTTCTGGTACCTGGGGTCTTCTGTACCAGTCGACTTCTGTACCTGGCGTCTTCTGTACCAGTCGACTTCTGTACATGGCGTCTTATGTACCAGTCGATAGCTGTACTCATTGTTTTATGTACCCGATAGCAGCTTTACTTTGTGTCCTCTGTGCCAAACGATAGCTTCACATGTATACCCTGTACCCTACTTTCTTTGGGCGCCATAAGATGCGCAACTGTGCGACCTCCAGGACCTGTCACGGGCTGGTTAACACTGCCGGGGGCTGCCCTGCTCGGCAGAATGTGCACTGTGGCTGATCTGGGTAATCCGGCTGAAGGGTGATTTGTATGGTCTAATATCGCACCAATCGGTTAGGTGTCCCGGCCCCGACCCGCGCCCCACCCGGCCAGCGGTGGTGAAGTGCTTGATGGGGTTTGAGTGGGTCTGAGGACCCCACGCTAACTCAAGAGACGCGACACAGAGACTGAGCAGCGATAGCGCTTGAGTCTCCGTTTGTGGAGGATATCAGGTGGTGGCTGACGAGGATGTAGCCCGATTGGTGTACCCGGATGCACGATATCTGTTGGGGTCCGTCGCCCGTGTCGGTAGGAGACGGAGCGTTCGAACGGAAGCAAACTGAATTGACAGCTAGGTCAATGTCTCCAATGGAGCAAATCTAGATCAAAGTCACCAATGAGCGTGATTCGGGAAAGTATGTCTGGCTGTTTATTATAAAACTTCGATCGAGCGTAGCGGCTGGTGGGTAAGGCTGCTTCAACAGCCTCATGTTTCCCGAGACGGGAGCGAGATACGCGGCCACCACACCGGACCCGCCTGGGAGTCGCACGGGAGCCGAGCGGACAGCCGCACTGGGCCCGCCTGGGAGTCGCTCGGGAGCCGAGCGGACAGCCGCACCGGACCCGCCTGGGAGTCGCTCGGGAGGCGAGATGATAGCCGCACCGGGCCCGCCTGGGAGTCGCTCGGGAGCCGAGCGGACAGCCGCACCGGGCCCGCCTGGGAGTCGCTCGGGAGCCGAGGGAACAGCCGCACCGGACCCGCCTGGGAGTCGCTCGGGAGCCGAGCGGACAGCCGCACCGGACCCGCCTGGGAGTCGCTCGGGAGCCGAGCAGACAGCCACACCGGACGCGGGGAAGGAGGGGAACTCGCGCCGCCCTGCCCTGCCCTGCCCTGTCCTGCCCTGCCCGGCGTGGCGCGACGCGACGCGGCCTAGAGAGGAAATGGACGATTACCGTTCCGCATGCTTGGTCACCTGTTTCGGCTGCTCGTGCGAGGAGTCAGACTGACAGATGGCGCTTGTGACGGCCACACACCGTTCCGCCCCTCCGATCAGCTGATCCGCCGCTGGGGTGGGGTCAGATCAGGTCAGGTCAGGGTTGACAGATGGCGCTAGTGACGACCACACACCGCTGCGCCCCTCCGATCAGCTGATCCGCCGCTGGGGTGGGGTCAGGTGAAGTGTCAGGGTTGACCAACAGATGGCAGTGATGATAAGCTCACATCGCTTCCTTCCCACTCAGCTGATCAAGGCGGGACTTTTGTCTGGTCAGGATCGCGTTCGATCTGTCGTCAGCACGTTTGTCAGCACCAATCACGTCCCAGTATTCACCCTACGGCACGTCACGTGACCACAAAGTCACGTGACTCGTGACGTCACGCTTAAGTGGAATCGTTGGCGATTTTTAAAAAAAGAATTGCGTTACTTTGCATGGAGGAGATTGTCTTTGCTGCGCCATTGCTGTAGACATTCGCTTCAGATGATTGCACATATCGAACGTTCCGTCAGCTGGCGTGACGTCACGCATTCCAGCTGACAAACGACAGATCGAACGGGGCCCAGGTTAGTTAGGTCAGGTCATAAGAGGACACACGCAGTCTGATTCCCCTCGACTAACCCATTGCCGTCCTCCCAACATTTTCGTATTTTAACATTACACCTATGAGCATTACGCCTGGAAAGAATCGACTTCAAAATGCCTCCATCCCTCCCCAAACTTTCCGAAGGTGGCGACGCCCTTGATCTCATAGCAAGCATTATATTAGGTGAACTCGATTGTGATGAGTCCGGAGATATTGCTAAGCCAGACGATGCCTAACCGTGGCCGCCGTCTAATCTGATCTCTCATGGCGTGGACATTGTCTCGAAGCGGAGTCGGCTGGGCGTTATGACGTCATAGTTTCCGTCCGCTATCGCGCTGGTATCTTTATTGTCGAGGTATCGCGATGCGTCGCCTTGGAAGTATTCGAGTCATCTCTGCCCGAGCCACGGCTTAGTGTAACCTTGAGCATTTACCTCGCGAACTGAAGTTCCCACAATGCCACGAAAGCTATCGATGAATGTGCTGATAATAGTGTTGCCGGATTTCCGCTATGTGGTTGAACAGTGTACAGTTAACGCATCCGAATGGCATTAGAGATAATTTCCGCTATGTGGTTGAACAGTGTACAGTTAACGCATCCGAATGGCATTAGAGATAATTTCCGCTATGTGGTTGAACAGTGTACAGTTAACGCATCCGAATGGCATTAGAGATAATTTCCGCTATGTGGTTGAACAGTGTACAGTTAACGCATCCGAATGGCATTAGAGATAATTTCCGCTATGTGGTTGAACAGTGTACAGTTAACGCATCCGAATGGCATTAGAGATAATTTCCGCTATGTGGTTGAACAGTGTACAGTTAACGCATCCGAATGGCATTAGAGATAATTTCCGCTATGTGGTTGAACAGTGTACAGTTAACGCATCCGAATGGCATTAGAGATAATTTCCGCTATGTGGTTGAACAGTGTACAGTTAACGCATCCGAATGGCATTAGAGATAATTTCCGCTATGTGGTTGAACAGTGTACAGTTAACGCATCCGAATGGCATTAGAGATAATTTCCGCTATGTGGTTGAACAGTGTACAGTTAACGCATCCGAATGGCATTAGAGATAATTTCCGCTATGTGGTTGAACAGTGTACAGTTAACGCATCCGAATGGCGTTAGAGATAATTTCCGCTATGTGGTTGAACAGTGTACAGTTAACGCATCCGAATGGCATTAGAGATAATTTCCGCTATGTGGTTGAACAGTGTACAGTTAACGCATCCGAATGGCATTAGAGATAATTTCCGCTATGTGGTTGAACAGTGTACAGTTAACGCATCCGAATGGCATTAGAGATAATTTCCGCTATGTGGTTGAACAGTGTACAGTTAACGCATCCGAATGGCATTAGAGATAATTTCCGCTATGTGGTTGAACAGTCTACAGTTAACGCATCCGAATGGCATTAGAGATAATTTCCGCTATGTGGTTGAACAGTGTACAGTTAACGCATCCGAATGGCATTAGAGATAATTTCCGCTATGTGGTTGAACAGTGTACAGTTAACGCATCCGAATGGCATTAGAGATAATTTCCGCTATGTGGTTGAACAGTCTACAGTTAACGCATCCGAATGGCATTAGAGATAATTTCCGCTATGTGGTTGAACAGTGTACAGTTAACGCATCCGAATGGTATTAGAGATATCGACGATCGTGATCCATATTGTGGCACAAGACCCACCATATGCAGGATTTGGCCGGCATATGCTATTCGGACACGGTATCTTTCCCATTTCCGGCCGTACCAACCAAGAAAGGTAATGAGACTATGGATCTTACAGAGTTTGACGAACATAAAATATTACCACTACCAGTTCTGCCCAGCTTCGTAAGATATGGCCCGCTTGGAGCGGAGCCTGGGCGTTGTATTCGGTCGCCTCGCGTGCAGTGTGCACCCTTATCGTACCTGACCTCTGACCACTGGTGGGCGGACGCCGTATGACCCTTGACCTAGGTCACCACCCCGGATCGGTCTAATGATAATACCGACTCCCGATACCGCTAACTCTGTAACCAGAAATGACTAGTAAAGCCACTGGGTGGGTACCTCTAGAAAGCGTTCGGCCAGCACTGTGCGGATCCTGTTTGGTTGTGAGGGTTCGTTCTCCCCGGGAGACAAATGAAGGCCTGTGACTGTGTGACGTTCGTTAGTGGTCCACCAAGACTGTCGTTCCCCGTGGGGACAGCTGGCGGACACATCAGCGTGTTTGTATGTGTCTGAGCTGTCGGCCTTCCAGCTCGAGGCGACTCCATCCCACGAGTGATCGCCGGCCTCGCGATGTCGTGATAAGTATAATTAGTGTCCGCAAGCCTGTTATGTCGTGAGTTCTTCACACGAGTATAAAATAACGGAAAAGGCGTCTCCATGTGGAAATTAAGCCCATTGGATGACCGTCTCTGCTTCATTTTGCTGGGCCGTCGAAGCATGTTAGCTTTTCTGAATAGAAGTCGCGTTCCAACCGTGACGTGGCGGCCGACCTGATGTCTTTAATGCGAATTATCGTTTCGTTTTGATTTGCTATCGCTCTGTGGCATTCTCAGATGTCACACATACAATGTAATATAAAGAACTGATGTGTCTGAACAGCATTTGTTCATTGGACAGTTTGTATCGATAGAGAAAGAAGAGGGAACTCAAATGAGGCCAATATCTTATATTCCATTGAAAAAAAAACAACTCTCACTGTTTTGTTTGTGATACTTCCGACATTGTGCCAGTCTATGATGTGGCGAGCCAGCTGACCACGTCCCGCTCTGTATCGGCAGGTGCCCTGATGAACCTGAACGAAGCCACTCTGCTCAGCAACGTACGGCTTCGCTATGGTCGGGACGCCATCTATGTAAGTGACGCCACGGCTGACGGGTCGGGGCTGGACCGGGCCGGGTGGGACGCGGGTCGGGGCCGGGCCGGGTGGGACGCGGGTCGGGGCCAGACCGGGTCGGACGCGGGTCGGGGCCAGACCGGGTCGGACGCGGGTCGGGGCCGGACCGGGCCGGGTGGGACGCGGGTCGGGGCCGGACCGGGCCGGGTGGGACGCGGGTCGGGGCCGGACCGGGTCGGGTGGGACGCGGGTCGGGGCCGGACCGGGCCGGGTGGGACGCGGGTCGGGGCCGGACCGGGTCGGGTGGGACGCGGGTCGGGGCCGGACCGGTTCGGGTGGGACGCGGGTCGATCTGGCGCAGTCTCGGGGTCAGGGGAGGCTGGACCTAGCAGGGGACTCACAGGGAACCAGGGATACCCCTGGTTCCCTGTGAGTCCCCAGGTTAGTTAGGTCTATATATAGCCGAGTTCACCTAATATAATGCTTGCTATGAGATCAAGGGCGTCGCCACCTTCGGAAAGGTTGGGAGGGGGGGGGGGATGGAGGCATTTTGAATTCGATTATTTCCAGGCGTAATGCTCATAGGCGTAATGTTAAAATACGAAAATGTTGGGAGGACGACAATGGGTCAGTCGAGGGGAATCAGACTGCGTATGTCCTCTTATGACCTGACCTAACTAACCTGGGCCCCGTTCGATCTGTCGTTTGTCAGCTGGAATGCGTGACGTGGCATGTGTAGCCGGGGCAGTGTGGTGGCCGAAGGAGCTGCAGTACATGTCAGGCGACAGGCTGGGTATTCGGATGCCGGCCGCCAAGCTGGTGCTCATATGCAAATATAGGTACAGTCGGTCTCGTAATGATCTGCTCTAGCTCTGGGTCTCCCACGGTAGGCAAAACGATAGCTGGCTGAATCCCGCACTGTGGCGGGGCCGGACCGGTTTGACAGCTCGCCCGGTGCCGGCCGATACTTGGCGGAATCTGCACCGCTCCGTCCTGGTCTGACCCACACAGGCCGATCGGGGAAGAACTATGCGCATGTGTGGCGAGGCTGTGTGGCGGACCGTGGTTGGAAATATACGCAGACCTAGAATGTCAAGTTAGCGACGATGTCTGTGATGACCAGTTTTAAGAAAAACATAGGTCTGTGAAGCATCGCTAAGTGTGCAATTGATAGAACACTGCACGGGCTATACTTTAAGACGAATATTTGTATCTCAAGTTGACCGATACCGTCGTCACAGATGTCTCGGAAATTGCTATCCGTCGTGTCGTTTGCGACGATTGAGAAATTTGCATTGCGCCAAAAAATAAAGTGTCGATATTTTGACCTGATCTCAAGATCAAGGTCAAATTTAAACACGTAGCCAATCAGATGCTCTATCAGCTACACACCTGGCGATGCTTCATAGACCTAAGGTTCTAAAAACTGTCGTCGCAGATATCGTCGCTAACTTAATGGATATAAACCCGCCCGGGTGTGTTTGTGGAGCGTGAAGGACGGAGCGGTGTGATGTGAACATATCAGTGCGAGGCCCACTGCATTTGTCTGCTGTTTCGTGTAGAATCATCAGGTGGACGTTTGCATTCGTAATTTCGGGGTTCTGCATTGCACATGACACGTATCATGATTAAGAAAGAAATACACGTAAAAGCGCCGGGTGCCAGTGCGGTTCGAACACACGACCAATCTACGAATACGCTAGGGGTAGACAGCTATACCAACTGAGCTATTTGGGCTGATGTGATGGACACTGTTATTCAGTGTCCAATATTGGATCTCTGCCAGCTCAGGACAGACGACCTCTTGACCCTCGAGACAGACGGCCCTGACCACCACCCGGGTCGCGGCGCATTCCATTCCGACAACGCCCCGCACTCCCTCCCTCCCTCCCTCCCTCTTCCCAGGTCACCCACCTGCCAGACAGCCACAATGGGTACCAACCAACCTATGGTGGGGAAACCACTTTTTTGTGCCTATCGCGACCGTAGCGTCACGTGGTGGCAAGGGAAGATCATTATGAGACCGACTGTACATGAGGTGACGTAACCCAAAATTAGCATGTAGGTGACGAATGTGTGCACCATATTGGCTATTAGCTACAACTGGACCTTGACTCGATATATAACAGGTTTTGACATCAAAACTAGTTCTGTAAAATTCCAACTCCATCGATATTTGAACAGAGACACAAGCGATCTGATAGGACCGGCAGCTTACACTGATTGTTAATTCCGTGGGAAACACCTCACGTTGGTTGGCCTGGCAATGGCTGTGTCGGGAGGCCAGCTGACCATGTGTGAATCAGTGGCCCAGCTTGATCCACTATCCGCCCGCCATGACTGCTGAACGGTCACGCATCAGTTGCTATCTGTACCGGCGCGGCGCGGCTGCGGCTGTGACTGCGGCGGCTGCGGGCTGCGGCTGCGGCTGCGGCTGCGGCTGCGGCTGCGGCTGCGGCTGCGGCTATGGCTGCGGCTGTGGCTGCGGCTGTGGCTGCGGCGCTGCTGTGGCTGCGGCTGCGGCGCTGCTGTGGCTGCGGCGCTGCTGTGGCTGCGGCTGCGGCGCTGCTGTGGCTGCGGCTGCGGCTGTGGCTGTGGCGCTGCTGTGGGTCGTAACAGCGGTGTCCAGACACACCAGGCGATCGGCGCTGCTGTGGGCCGTAACAGCGGTGTCCAGACACACCAGGCGATCGGCGCTGCTGTGGGCCGTAACAGCGGTGTCCAGACACACCAGGCGATCGGCGCTGCTGTGGGTCGTAACAGCGGTGTCCAGACACACCAGGCGATCGGCGCTGCTGTGGGCCGTAACAGCGGTGTCCAGACACACCAGGCGATCGGCGCTGTCGGACGGACAGAGCTCTGAGCTGTGCCTGGCGCAGCTGTATGACGAGCGGTGGTAGATGGCTTCGGCCTCTGATGGTACACCCTGGACACTGGCAGACCGATGCCTCACTTAGGAGTCGTCCTGAACTGGGAAGGAGACCACACCATTGCCTCCCCCTCTTAACCCGCGAGTTACTGGGGGGGGGGGGGGGGGGGGCTATTCCCGCTCCCGTTATTTTGCGATATCTCCTAAACTAGCACCAATATCGTCACCAAACTTTCAGTCCCTCTCTCACATCAATTTTACACATGTTGGCCAAAGGAAAAAGATGAGGTTATGGTAGGTCAACCGGGAATTACGTCAGTGACGTCAGGAATGACGACGTCAGAGTGACTTTATGTTCTGCGGTTTTTGTTGAAAAATAAGGGTTAGCGAAAACACGCTGTCAAAAATACAATTTTCAGATAAATTAAATTGTCATATATCAAATGACTGACAGTAGACTCGACTATCAAACTGCTATCTCGGATTTGCGAGTTTTATTGAAATTCACAATTTGGAGAAATCCAAAGACAATTTTTGTTTTACAATATTTTCAAACAAAATAGGAGTTATCCAAAAAACAGAATATATGTGATCGAGACGTGTCCTGTGAATATGTGTACCAAATTTGAAGTCGATATCGTAAAAAAAAGACTGACTTATGAACTTTCGAAGACAAAAATCGACCACCTATCACAGCATTACCATGCATAAAAAATGCACTTCCGTTTTTGCTTCTTACTTCTATTTCTATGGAATAAATAATGTTCTAATGTCATTTTTCGCGTTCTAGACGAAAAACGAACCCATAAACATGTGTTACAACGCCTAATGACCGTAATCGACAGTTTGACCTCGTGACCTCAGATGACCTTGACCTGGCCTAAGGATCAAAAGCTTAGAATGATACTTAGAACTGTCAGACACACGAATCGTATCGATTTATTGACTTCTTATGCGTTTAATATCGCAATTTTGCGCGACAATTCCATCCACCGAGACAAAATGTTTGACACGGTCAAACATTTTGTCTTTGACGTGACCTGTGATGTCATCGGTGACCCCGAAGTCAACATTATTGGGTTTCCCTTGCCAACTTTTCCAGGGCTATCGAATTCCGTTTGCATTTTTTAAATCGGTAAGTAGTTTCGGAGATCCGAGGGAGCAAAACATAGCCCCCCCCACCCACCCACCCCACCCCCACCCACCCAGTAAGTCGCGTTATGGAACATACCACAGCACTGCCGGGTTAACTTGTTATCGCCGTGTTTAGGATCAGGACGCCTTGGATCGGACGGGATCTGCTGCTGTTTGATGCCGTTCCTACAGTTTCTGGAGTTATTGCCGGAGCTGTTTCGGCAGTGGGTGGGCAAGAGTGCCCTGGTGGCGGGTTCGGGTGTGCTCTGTGCCTCCCGGCGGTGCGGTGTCACATTGCCCCAGACCTCTCCACCGCCGCCGCTCCCCGACCCCTCTACCCTGTGATCCGGTTCGATATCGCTTCGGAGGCACGCGCCGTATCGGGCTGTCGGCCGATAGACGGCCCACCACGAGGAGCACACGGTACACGGTACAGGTGAAGCGCCGCTGTGCAGTGAGGATGGGTGTGGCGGGCACGGTCACGGTCCCGCCCGTATCATCGCGGCGCTAGCTGCCGCCACCGCCGCTACCACCGGCGGTACCCACACTGGCAGACACACCATGCCCACGCACCCGCACACACCGACACACGGACACACGGGCACACCGACACACCGACCAACCGACACCGGGAGAGATTTACCACCGCCATCACCGGTAGATCTGCCTCACCCACACCCACATCGCCATTCGACACGCTCGAACCTGGCGTGGGGTAGTATCACTGCTTCTTGTGCCAGTGATCGGGGTGCGATTCCCCGACGGATCCCCTGTTCAAGACGTGTGATCCGGTCGCCAATATAGGTACAGCAGTGGCGGCGGATCGTATTTTCGGATGGGGGAGCCAAGAACAAGAAACCCAGGAGGACCACGGCCAAAAGCCCCCTCCCCCCCCAAAAAAAATGCCGCGAAATGGTATCTCCTCGGATTTAGGCCACTATATTTTACAGGGTCGCAACAAACGTCGGACAGGCCCATGTTGAAGTATCGGGCCTTCTGAGGGCCCCCTCAGGCCTACCGAGGGTCCCCCTCAGGCCGACTGAGGGCCTTCTGTCGGCCTTAGAAGGCCCCTCAGGCTGGCTAGGGGCACATCGGGGCCCTGGGTCATTGTTTCGGTCGAAAAGAAAACAAATCGAACCAACTTATTGGAGGGCTCCTCTTACAAATTTATGGGGGGCAAAATAAAATGTTTGTCCCCCCCCCCCCCCCTCCCAACTTCTTGAGTGGGGGGCAGCTGCCCCCCCCCCCCCCCCCCCCTCTAACCGCCGCCACTGAGGTACAGGGATATAGGAACGTCACGAAAGGTGTGGGGGGGGGGGCAGTGAAACTTTGTTCTCGTCTTGAGAGAAACCCAACCCCCTGTGGAAGATTTCTTTGCAGATTTGGCCTCTTCTCGTCTTGGCGAATATTTTGTCAGCAAAATGTTTCCTCACCAAGCAAAATAAAAGATTTTAGACCCCAAAAAATGGCTGAAAAGTGAGGGCCTTCCCCCTGTTCCTACGCCTATGTCAATATACCTTAGACCAGGGTGAGCGTTTCCAACAGCATATGTTCGCTGTTGCGTTGTCGTAATACCTCAACAACACGCCGCACGGGCGGGGCGATATGTGCATCCTGTTTACGGTCGTCACGGCGTGTCGGGCTGCCGCGTCAGACATCCTGGTTAGATTGGCTTCGCTCCAGTGAGCCCCGGCTCGGCGATTTTAATACGCTGATGATCGCTCAGCTGTTCTCACAGTAGCAGCGCTGATGGAAAAGTGGTCCGTGTTTCGGACGCATCTGTCAGTCAGCCGGGCTGGTCAGCCGGGTTGATCGTCCGGGTGATTGATTTTAGATGGGGAGGATGGTCACGTTGTTATCGTTTGAGTTTTGAGTTATGTGGGCGAGTAAGGCGGGGTAGTGAGGGAAGTAGGCGGTGAGGGAGGTGTAATGGTGGCGGCCCTGCTACGGCTGGGCTGGGCTTCGAGCTGCCGCAGCTGTGAGTTGATACTGCCGTTCTCCGTGTATCGTTCTCCGTGTATCGTTCTCCGTGTATCGTTCTCCGTGTATCGTTCTCCGTGTATCGTTCTCCGTGTATCGTTCTCCGTGTACACTGGTGTGGCACGGCCCGCAGTTTGGTCACAACACTAAGCATATCACAGGCGTCTTTAGACGCGTTTCGTGGTCAGCCGGGTGGATGACGAACTCTGTCCCATGGCGAACAAGGATTGGGCTTGGTTATAGGAAGACTGGGACAATCTTCGTTACTGTGCAAGTCCCTCAGGTCACTTGGCCTTGACCGGCAGACAGACTGTTTATTAAACAATGGGTCCATAACAAAACTCCTATCCAAACTTCAGCTCCACGGCGTAGACCCGGCCTGGTTTACCTGCTATCTTTCCGGTCATACTCAGTCCATCTGTCTCACTTCTCCTTCCGGTGACAGAGTCGTTTCAAAACCTCTTCCCAACACCATGGGAGTCTTCCAAGGGTCAGTCCTAGGTCCCCTGTTATTCACTATCTTCGCCAACGACCTCAGCCTGCACGCGCCGGACGCTCATGTGACCCAGTACGCTGACGATACCCAAATCCTTATGTCCGACACCAAGCACAACCTTCCTGCACTTATCCTACGCATGGAGTCTACCTTATCTTCCCTAGCATCGTGGTTCCATGCCCACGGACTTAAACTCAACACATCCAAAACGGAAATCCTTCTCCTTGGCACCCGTCAGAACACCCGCGACCTCTCCCCTGTCAGCGTGCGGGTCGGTGGTGAGACCGTGAAGGAGAGCCGGTGCGTTAAGAACCTAGGCGTCACGTTCGACCGTCACCTCAGCTGGGACGCGCACGTTAGTGACGTGGTGCACAAATGCATCGGCCTCCTGATCGGTCTCCGCCACCTGAGGGCCTTCCTCCCGCGGCGCGCCATGCTGTCAGTGGTGCAGGCCTTGGTCATCTCGCGCGTGAGATACTGTCTTCCGGTGTGCGGAAACGGCTCGGTCTCAAACGACGACAGACTTATGAAAGTCGTGAATTTTGCCACCCGAGTCGTGACAGGGCTCCGTAAGTTTGACCACGTGTCTCGCGCGCGGGGTGACCTGGGCCTGCTCACAGCTCATGAGATGTACCATCTTCAGGTGGCCATTCTTGCCCACAAGATGTGTGTACTTGGCGAGCCCACGGAACTCGCTACTCAGTTTGTGACGTACGCTGACTCACGAGCGGGTGATCGTACCACCCGGCAGGACCGGCTGCTGCGGCCGCCCCCGATGAGAACGGCGGCAGGCAAGCGATCGTTTTTATGTCAGGCAACATCTGTGCTCAATGCTATGCCCGGTGACGCGATGCGATTGACGCCAGCAGCATTTAAACGAGCCGCAAAGACGCATGTACGTAATGCGTGACCAGCGAGTCAGTACGCGGAATATGTGACACTTGTAAATATCAGTATGTGTGCGGTGTGCGTGTGCTTGTATGTAAGTACCTTGACTTAATCCATCTGTTCTAACTTCATGACAATGACACGTAATAGCCACGCTTGTTGTGGAGTGTTCAGCTGATGTCAAATAAATAAATAAATAAACATGTATGGCTTTTCACCGTTGCGAGTCAGTGGACTAAAACGAATAACTGGATAAAATGGCATCACCCGAATGCCGGCCCGGCCAGGAACAGGTAGCACGCTAATGGGCATAACGAAAGAGATAATGCTAAAATAGCGCACATCGCGAGTCGGGTAGCTCAGTCTACGTCTGGCGCAGGATAAACTCGCGCAGGCGCTGCCGGAAGCCAGCGTGGTGGGTCGCAATTGGTAGTTGGCTGCCTTTCGGCTGCGATGGGTATCGTCTGATTGATTGTTGGACTTTGTGCCTTGTGGGATCTGCTACTGTTCGATGCGGCACAAAGCCGATAGCCGGGTAATGTGGCTCAAAGCCGATAGGGGTAATGTGGCTCAAAGCCGATAGTACAAGCTGCACGAGAGAGGCGATGACAGCAATACAAACTGAGTCTCTGTCGTGCTAATAGCCTGTTATCGCTTCAGGGACCATGGCACATTTGACATTACCGATGTCCATTTTACTGCTCAAGGAGGAGATTGTTTGGTTTAGTCCCGGACATCATATCGGGTATCGTCTTATCATAGAACTAGATTGATGCACCATCAAGGCGTAGCCTGTCGTCGACCCCTCTGTCGGTGGTGAAGGCGTTTGAGGCATCGTCTTGACTGGGTAACCACTGTGAACGGCAGACCGCTTGGGACCCTACTTTTGGGACCCTGCATCAACTGGCAGCGAATTTCTCGCAATGGACGTTTCAGGCCCTGCGCTAATTGTTATTCTAAAGGTTGGTTAGTCTCAAACGAAAATGTAGGGGACTTTCCATTCACTGGTAATGTTAAAGATAATGCGAGGTCGGATAGAGGCTAACGCCCGGTCGCTCTGTGGTCCCACCCTCGACTCCGCCCGCCAATCGCAACCGACCGGTCACTGATCGGACAGTGCCGGTTAAAGGTCAGCCAGGGCGGAGCTAAGCTCAGACGTCAGAGCATAGCTCAACCCTTTCACGATAGCCTCTACCCACCGATTTAATTCGCTCCGCGAGTTTTAACATTACGAGTGAATGGCAAGTGCCCTAAATTTTCGTGTGACATTAACCGACCTTAACCCTCGCCCTACGGGGGGGGGGGGGCCTGACAGGCCCCCTCCCCCTGAGTTTTTTATAACTTTTTACACATGCGGCGCATCCTGCTTAAATTTTTGATAACTTAGTTTACAACAATTATACGTATGCTGTAAAAATGTATTTGAAATTGGTTGAGTAGTTTGGGAGATAATCATGTTTTGATGACGTCTTGTTGGTGGAAAAAAACGATAAATATTTGGGGAAAAAATGGTAGTTAAAGGAAATTGCAAACGCAATTCACCAAAGGTACAAAATGGCATTCTCTTTAAAATGGCAATCTCGGATTTTAACATTTTGGGTTTTTGACCCCTAAAATGTAAAAAACTTATTTTGTTTTTGGAAAAATCCCCACAAAATCAAAATTTTCAAAGATGTTAGAAAAACCGGAATATATGTGAGAAAACTGAATATGGGAAAATACCCATACCAAATTTCAAAGCAATATCTTCATTTTTGACTGAGTGATGGCTCCTTAAGTGTAAGAAACTGATGACGTCATTGAAGAAAAAAAACATTTTTGTTACTTTTTTTTACAAGATACGAACAAATAATTTTTTCCCCTGTATTTTAGCCAACACTGGTCTAGGACATGCCTTTTTATTGACATTATTAATTTCTCATTTTGAGGTTCTCTGAAGAGCAAAATCGCTGTTCCGGACGTGGTAAATCCGAAGTCATTCACTTGACCTGGAAGGTCACCGTTGACCTGACACCTAAAAACCGCATACTGTTAGATTCCTCTCATGACAGGCAACATGATGGTTCTTACTGCATTGCTTTAAGTTGCTTGGTTTGGAAGTTAACAGGGGGGCCTGTCAGCCCCCCCCCCCCCCGTAGGGCGAAGGTGAAAAAAATATCCCGTAGGGCGAGGGTTAATAATACAAATTAGCGCAGGGTCTGATATATCCATTGCGAGAAACTCGTTCAAACTCGTCCAGTTGGTTCCTTCAAAAGTTATCGCCGAAAATGAGGGTCCCAAGCGGTCTGTCGTTCACAGTACAGTCTTTGTCAATATTCGTCAAGACAGACTGTTAAAACTGTATGTAGCAAAGTTCAAAGTATCGTCCGTCTTAACCAGTGTTATATTTTGTGTTTCACGACTTGGTCCCGGAGAGTAAAAATCCATAGGTGGAGAGTACAATTTTATTGTTAGGAAAATCAAGATTTTATTTTTTTTAGAACAAAAAATTCACTTGGAAAGAAACAAAAATCATGATTTGTAATAGATATTAAATCGTGAGGAAAATTACATTTTATTTTAACAACAATATCGGTAATATCAGGTAAAAAGAGAACAAATTTTCAGAACAAAATGAAGAGAGCAAAATTCGTTGGACCCAAAAAGTCCAGAAAAAAGGCAAAAATTCCAAGGATGGTCTTAACCCGCGCCGTGCCGGTGCTCGGCGCCACCTTCGCCGTGCCGGGGGGGGGGGCGTTTAGACCCCCCCCCCCCCCCCCTCTAACTCGAAAACTAAAAGGGCTAGCTATATAAATACGCGGAAAAGGGCATTCGAATGCTCTCGACAAGCACATTCGAAAGTACGTCAGATATTTTGTTTTCCTCAAGTCAATATTGAGGTCACCAGAGGTCATCAAAGGTCAAATTTTCCAGTTTTAGGATATTGCTCCAGAAACCCCCATATATCACAGGGACTTTGATGCTAGGAACAAACGGAAAAAGGCAATGGGAAGCTCTTGAAAAATGCAATCGTTAAGGTTTCCTCAGATTTTAGCTCAGGTCAATAGTTTAGGCTCCAAAGCTCATCAAATGTCAAAAGGGCCATTTTTTTACAAAACAGTTTTTCACGAATAGCCTTTTACCTAACAACAATTTTGATTCCATCGTGTTTATCTCGTCAAGGCGATTCGACTCATATTAGTGTTGACCAGGTTAGGTCAACTTAAACAAATTGACATCAGGTCAAGGTCAAGTGGTGACCCAAGTAGGTCATGTTGCATATGGAAAGACGTGCCTCGACGAGACACACACATTGTTGTCGGTTTTACTTATATATCGTCATTATGTCGAGAGTTATTGACATAAAACTGTTGGTGACCTCGGATGACCCTGTAGGGTTCATTGAACAAAAATGGCACCTAGGTCATGAATAATGGCCTATAATAACATGAATTAGACTGATATCTTGCGTATCCTTGGAATAGGAAGCATTTGAATATTTCTCCATTGAATTGTAATGGGGAGGTCACGAAATTGACCCGACCTTAGGTCGCTGATATAAAAAATCCAAGATATACGAATTGTACATATCTATGACCTTATGAAATCCTGTAAATATAAAACCGATCATCAAAAAACTGTGACTGTGGTACGACCACAATTTTTTTTTGGAGGTGGGATTCACGTGACCTGGTCTGGTGACCTGACCTGAGATGACCCGAGGTATTTTTGTTTACATAATGTGGGCAATTGATGCCCGAACAGCTGTGCCAAAAACGGCGGCGCTGCGCTCCGCCGTTTTTCCGCTATCCTTGAAAAACCTGAGGGGGTGTCTAACCCCCCCCCCCCCCCGCCCCCCGGCACGGCGCGGGTTAATCGCATCTAGCATGAGAGGAATGTGAATTCAGAACTGATGTCGAATATGTAATGTGATATACCCATGTTTTGTCATCTTTTCAGCTAATCTCCTTGGTAAATCTGCCCATGGGTAGGGTGGTTACGGAGAACTCCATAGTTACATCATCAATGTTACCGGTGTTATGTGCCTTGGTTTTGTTTTGTGCCTGAATACGACTGTCACGGTCTCGGTATCTTGAGACGGTTACGGAGGCTTTCTAAATTCGTCAAAACAAAGCGATAATTAGGTCGCACATGATATAATGATTAGGATATCACAGTAGAACAATAGCTGTAACACACAAATTCTGTCTTTGTCTTCCGATCTCGACTGCGGTGTACTGACGTGCATATTCCATGAGTAATCCATTGCTATGTATACATGTAAGGTTGTTGTAAATAGAGACTTGGCCTATTTATTCTCAAACCTAGGCCCACATGTTCTTAGAGACGAATTTTCAAAGCATATTCCAATGGAATAAACTTACTTGAACGTAGTCCGCGGACCTTTGACTTGCCAGTGAGAAGTCAAAGTGGGGACAGGGGTGTCACCTGAGGGCGCCATGTGGCAAGACCTGCACACGCTCACCATCGCCCGTCTCTTGTTCCAGACATACGTGGCCAACATCCTGCTGGCGGTGAACCCGTACAAGGACATGCGGCAGCTGTACTCTGCTGACGTCGTCAAAAAGTACCAGGGCAAGTCGCTGGGCACGCTGCCGCCGCACGTCTTCGCCATCGGTGAGTGGCGCCGGCCAAACATTCCTTTACTTTGCGACCCAAGATTCCTTTACAGCGAAGCCGACCCGCCGGGCGCGGACTGGTGTCTGTCCACCACAGAATGCGCGCATTGCGACCTTATCTCTAGCCTCTATACGACGGAGTTGTCAATGATGAAAACCTGCCGCACCATGACGTTCACTCAAGAATTCACGCTAAGAAGAAAAAAACTGCGAAAATATAAACTAAAGAAGACCTCTTCGAAAAGCAAGTTCCGTGGATGTTCGATACATGCCATGTGCCTATTTCTACTTACAGCATGAATTAATGCGTGTCTGTGATCAGGCAGCATGTTTTCGTGCGATTTCACGCCGTTTCGCTGATCCCTATCGTCCCTTCTGTCCTGTCTTGAGCCGTCCCGCCCTGTGCCCCTCCTTTTAGCGCCGTTATCGGGCGACCCTCGGTGTGTCGCGTCTGAGATAGATACCTCCGGTGTGGCAGCGCAGTGATGTCACGCGCCGTGTTCGCCGCTGCCGACGCGGCGCGCGCGGCGAGGAGTGACGCTATCTTATCCGACCGTCTTACTGTTCACATGTCGGTGTGGGGTGCCGCCCCCATGCCACAGGAGCGGAGGAGGGGCGGGGGGGGGGGGCAGGGAGGGAATTAGTCTGGGAGCAGATACCGTGATGCGGCCCCTGGCTGACCGGTGACGATGAATAGTTTAGTTGTAGGCCTAACGAGCTTCCTCGGGTTTTCCGTACCATGGCCTCCCGCTATACCATGATTCCGTTATATCGTGATTAGCGCTATGGACGGGCACGCGTTGCTTTTTCCGTAAGGGAACAATTATGGATGGTCTTATGTTGAGTCGATTGTCGGTCGTTTCTGTTGAGGTGATGAGGCTTTAGAGCTGAATGTGGCAAATTATGTTGAGACTGTATGCACTATCATCTGTGATCTTCAGCTGCCGAGAGACTGTGTAATGTGTATGATCGGGCGATGCCGAAACCCAATGCTTTGGTACTTTGATAAATTCAGCTTACCATACAACATCTCATCTGGGATGCAACGCCGCCGCTCTGTATCGACCTGAGTATGTATCATCACTGCATGATCACCTGTGTATGCCATCGACTCAATGATCGCTGCCCTCGCCGCCGCAGTGAGCCGCCGGGTACCCACTGACCGCCGCCACTCTGGCTCCGCTCCAGCCGACAAGGCCTTCCGCGACATGAAGGTGCTGAAGCAGTCGCAGAGCGTGGTCGTCTCTGGAGAGAGCGGCGCCGCAAGACCGAGTCGACCAAGTACATCCTGCGCTACCCTCTGCAAGGCGTGTGGCAGCGCGGCTGGAGATATAGAGGCCCAGGCTACTACAGGGTGAGCACATCAGCCTAGGAGCAGCTGGGGGAGAGATTGGAGGTGGGGGGGAGAGATAGTGGCCATGCTACTACAGGGTGGGGCCAGACAGTCGGGTGAGGACGGAGAGGGTGGGTGGAGAGATAGAGGCCAGGCTACTACAGGGTGAGCAAGGGGCAGCGCGGCTGGAGAAGATAGAGGCCAGAATACCACAGGGTGAGCCCATCAGCCAGGAGCAGCTTGGGAGAGGACGGGGAGAGGGGGTTGGGGACTGAAGTGGGAGATGTAGGGAGGAAGGGGTGGATGCTGCAGGATGAGGAGCCGGAGAGAGGAAGGGGCGAGCAGTTTTGGGTGTGAGGGAGGAGGGGGGGGGGGGGGGGGGGGAGAGTTAGACGGGTTTTGATCTACGCTTCGGCGACAATGTATACTTTTCCTTGCTGCTTGAAGAGCTGGCTGTCAGACGTTTTATGTTCTTCAGCCTGCAAAAGAAACAGTGACGTGATACGTTTGTTCGTAGTTATTGAGATTATTATGACGGCGCGACAGCGGTTCTATGCCGTCTGGGAAACGGTCCCTCGCTGTTCTAAGCCACAGTGGCCACCAGGACACACGCCGGTCGCCGCTTGTGTAATCAGTTTACTGCAGCAATCAGCGTATTGCGTCACTGTGATGATCTACTTATTTTACTGGTCTCTCTTTCGTGGTCCTAACTTTAGCAGCAAACCATTGGACAATTGATATGTACCACTTCTCGCTTGCCGCCCGTGGCAACTAACGCAGCCTGTCCTCCGTCCGTGGCAACTAACGCAGCTGTCCTCCGCCCGGCAACTAACGCAGCCTGTCCCTCCGCCCGGCAACTAACGCAGGCCTGTCCTCCGTCCGTGGCAAACTAACGCAGCCTTGTCCTCCGCCCGGCAACTAACGGCAGCCTGTCCTCCGCCCGGCAACTGACCGCAGCCCTGTCACCTCGTCCGTGGCAACTAACGCAGCCTGTCCTCCGCCCTGCAACTAACTGCAGCCTGTCCCTCCGGCCGGCAACTAACGCAGCCTGTCCTACGTCCCGTGGCAACTAACGCAGCCTGTCCCTACGTCCGTGGCAACTAACGCAGCCTGTCCTCCGCCCCGGCAATTAACGCAGCCTGTCTCCGCCCGGCAACTAACGCAGACTGTCCCTCCGCCCGGCAACAACAACGCAGCCTGTCCCTTCGTCCGTGGCAACTAACGCAGCCTGTCCTCCGCCCGGCAACTAACGCCAGCCGTACTCCGCCCGGCAACTAACGCAGCCTGGTCCTCCGCCCCGGCAACTAACGCAGGCCTGTCCTCCCGCCCGGCAACTAACGCAGCCTGTCCTCCGTCCGTATGCACTAACGCAGCCTGTCCTCCGCCCGGCAACTAACGCAGCCTGTCCTCCGCCCGGGCAACTAACGCAGCCTGTCCTCCGCCCGGCAACTAACGCATGCCTGTCCTCCGCCCGGCAACTAACGCAGCCTGTCCTCCGTCCGTGGCCAACTAACGCAGCCCCTGTCCTCCGCCCGGCAACTAACGCAGCCTTGTCCTCCGCCCTGGCAACTAACGCAGCCTGTCCTCACGTCCGTGGCAACTAACGCAGCCTGTCCCTCCGCCCGGCAGCTAACGCAGCTGTCCTCCGCCCGGCAACTACGCAAGCCTGTCCCACCCGCCCGGCAACTAACGCAGCCTGTCCTCCACCCGCAACTAACGCAGCTGTCCTCCGCCCGGCATCTAACGCAGCCTGTCCTCCGCCCGGCAACTAACGCAGCCTGTCCTACCGCCCGGCAACTCACGAAGCCCCTTGTACTCCCGCCGGCAACTAACGCAAGCCTGTCCTCCGTCCGTGGCAACTAACGCAGCCTGTCCTCCGCCCGGCAACTAACGCATGCCTGTCCTCCGGCCGGCAACTAACGCAGCCTGTCCTACGTCCGTGGGCAACTAACGCAGCCTGTCCTCCGCCCGGCAATTAACGGCATGCCTGTCCTCCGCCCGGCAACTACTAACGCCGCCTGTCCTTCCGCCCGGCAACAACTAACGCAGCCTGTCCTCCGCCCGGCAACTAACGCAGCCTTCCTCCGCCCGGCAACTAACGCAGCCTGTCCTCCGTCCGTGGCAACTTACGCAGCCTGTCCCTCCGCCCGGCAACTAACGCAGCCAGTCCTTGCCTCCGTGGCAAACATAACGCAAGCTGTCCTCCGCCCGGCAACTAACGCAGCCTGTCCTCCGCCCGGCAAACTACGCAGCCTGTCCTCCGCCCGGCAACGAACGCAGCCGGTCCTCCCGCCCGGCAACTAACGCAGCCTGTCCTTCCGCCCAGCAACTAACGCAGCCTGTCCTCCGTCCGTACGAAACCTAACGCAGGCCTGTCCTCCGCCCGGCAAACTAACGCAGCCTGTCCTCCCGCCCGGCAACTAACGCAGCCTGTCTCCGCCCGCAACTAACGCAGCCTGATCTTCCGCCCGGCAACTAACGCAGCTGGTCCTCCGTCCGTGGCAACTAAACAGCAGCCTGTCCTCCGCCCGGCAACTAACGCAGCCTGTCCTCCGTCCGTGGCAACTAACGCAAGCCTTGTCCTCCGCCGGCATACTAACGCAGCCTGTCCTCCGTCCGTGGCAACTACGCAGCCTGTCCTCCGCCCGCAGTTACGAGGCAGGGCCTAGCAGGTCCTCCGACCGGCAACTAACGCAGCCTGTCCTCCGCCCGGCAACTAACGCAAGGCCTGTCCTCCCGCCCGGCAAGCCTAACGCTAGCCTGTCCCTCCCGCCCGGGCACCCTAACGGCAGCCTGTCCTCCGCCCGGCAAGCTAACGCAGCCTGTCCTCCCCCCAGCTACCCCCCCCCCGGCAGCTAACCCAATCCTCGAATCGTTCGGCAACGCCAAGACAGACGCGCAACAACAACTCGTCGCGCTTCGGGCAAGTTCATCGAGATCCACTTCAACGAGCGCATTGTCGGTGGTGCGGGGCTACATCTCGCACTACCTGCTGGAGCGGTCCCCGTATCTTGGGCCAGGGCCGCGAGGAGCGCAACTACCACATCTTCTACCAGCTGTGCGCCGGCGCGCCCGACAGTCTCCGCAAACAGCTGCGGCTCACCAGTCCGGATAACTCCTGTGCGGGTGTATTGCGGCCGGCCTCCCCAGGCTGGGGACAGGGACGAGGAGATGGGAAAAGGGGAGGGGAAGGGAGAGGAGAGGGAGAGAGAGTCAAGTCAAGTGTATTGAGGTCTCCATAAATGATGGTTTTTCAGGCCCTCTCGTCATATACAGGCAGTAAAATACCTAACTAAATACACATGTGATGT
>JAXIVJ010010332.1:0-27500 GCA_036785665.1 Chirona hameri
ATATATATATATATATATATATATATATATATATATATATATATATATATATATATATATATATATATATATATATATATATATATATATATATATATATATATATATATATATATATATATATATATATATATATATATATATATATATAGTATTGGACATTTAGTTTCAATTTGAGCATTCGGCCGTTGCCCCCCCCCCCCCAACCGATTTCATAAAGTTCCACCACTGCCTGAGGCTTGGCTCCACTCACGGTCTGGTTCCAATATTAAAATTTCGTTTTCCACGACCTAAAATTAAAATTTCAACGCCGTTTCACGGGGTCACATCAGTGGCCATTATCATAACGAAGCCATCGTCATCGTATTCGGTTCCCCGTAACGGTGAATTGAGTTTATAGCATTTTTAGCTTCTTATCCTATACATGGCCCACCGCCTATATTTCTGGGGTTTATCAGGAAAACCCGTTAAAAAATTCGCGCCGCTTGACGGCGCTAAATATCAAGTACCTACTATAACATGAAAATCCACATAAAACAATGCTGCAAAGGCTTAAATACACGCAAAAAAGGGGTACATTTTTTTCGTCATTTCAACCGACCCCCACTCAAAAAATGCTCGGCGACGCCACTGCCGGTGACATTTAAAACGCGCCCGCTGGGGGGCAGAATCTGCCACCTCTCCCGGTTGTTCTCAATAACTTGAACACTATGATAGATATCAACGTGAAACTTTCAGTACCTTATACTGCATAAATTCTACGTCTTCTCACCAAATCTAAATGAAATTGATATAGTATTTCGGGAGATAATAACGTTTTGATGACGTCATGTCATGCCATTTTTGGTGAAAAACGATAAATGTTTGACAAATCGTAGAAAATAGAGTTTTGAAGCAAATTGTAAATACAAACGTCAAAAGAAAGGAAATTACATTTTCTTCAAAATGGCTATCTCAGATTGGAAAATTTTTGGGTTTTTGACCCCCCCCCCAAAAAAAATATAGTGAATTTAAAAAGTGAGTTTCTTAAGCTCGAATACCAACATAGGATGACCGGCACAAATCAGCGGAGGGAAAACAATGGGGGTACTTTTTCGCCACAAAAAGATGCCCCCCCCCCCACGGAGAGTGGTTGGATCCGCCAGTGTTATACCGACGAATGTTTGCACCTGCTCCTTGGACGGTGGCCGTGGGCCCCCCTTGCAGCAGGGATGCCCCTGAGATAGGGAGGCCCCCTGGGTGGCTGCCCCCCACACTTTTTATGACGATCCTACGCCTATGCCTATGTGGGCAGTGTGCCTCAGTTTCCGGTGCCATCTCATACCACACTGGAGTTGACCCTCTCATTGCCTCCCGTTTTCCGATCAGGGTGCCGTCGGGAACGCTTGTCCTGTCCCAAAGCATTGGCGACCGGGAATCGAGCCCGTCGGGAATCGTCGTCGGGAATCGAGCCCCGGTCCCCAGCACAGGAGTCGGGTCATTGTTGCCCTGCGCCAGCTCCCCGCCTCCCGGCCACACTTGACCGCACAAACCACCGAAAACCAGGCGGACTAGTAGATGCGATTTATAAGCATTTCTACCCAGTCAACAGTTCGAACGCACGACTCGAAAAATAACACCGAACCGGTACACATCAAGTATGGCACAATGTCTTGACGGCGAGGGCTAACATTCGACTGCCCCTCGCACTGCGGTGCCGCCTCGCTCGCGCCACACCAACGCATCAGCCGCAACCAGGCCGCCATAAAACATACTCGGCGGTAACACGACACATTCTCAATATCGTCCTCTCTCGGCACCCACGGCGCGTGCGCACTGGCACGCAGACGTTGGCTGGAAGACCTACACTGGCGAAGCGGCAGGAATAAAGCGGATGAGCGCCGCCTGGCGGAGCGATGGTGCTGCCGCCACGCGATCCGCGCGCCAACTAGCCTGTATGTACAGTGTACACAAACACTGAAAAGCACGCGCGCGGGCGACACATGAATGAGACTGAGGAGACGACCCGCCGGCCGCGTGCGTCGCGTCACAACATAAATAAGGTAATAATAGTCCATTGGTATCACGAGCGGGCGTACCGCTGACAAGAGTCGTCCCGGCTCCGCGCAGACTTAGCTGCCCCGAGTCACGCACACACAGAGTCCACGCCTCATGGCTGCCACGCTGTCACTCCTCCCGCGGAGTGGCCGCCGCGCCGGTCCGCGCCGCGCCAGCCAGCGTCAGGCGTCAGCCTCCTGGCGCCGGCGCCAGCAGCAGCAGCAGCAGCGGCGGCGGCAGGCGGCTGAGATCAGACAGGGGGCAGCGCGCCGGCCGGCCGCCGACGCCGCGCCGTCCGCTAGTTCGCCGGCCGGCCGACAGGTGGCAGCCGCGTCTCAACCGACGTCCAGACACGTGCGGCAGCAGTCGCTGCGGATCTTCTGCATGGAGCACAGCGATAGCTTGCGGGCGCGTGCGCAGAAGCTCTTGCGGTCCCGGCAGCCGCTCCCTGGGGGAGGCTGAGGTCAGCACCAGCGGACGGATCAGCTGCTGGTCAGCAGTTCAGCACCAGTCATGGACAGAGCTGGTACGGCACTCGCGAGATACACGCCACTAATCAAAGGACGTACACAAGAGTAAAGCGCACTGCGCAAAGGAATGTCGAGTTTTACAGTATACTGATGCTCTAACATTTGCTGGCACAGGTTTAGCAAACCGTTATGGAGAATTATAGTTTGCATCCTACAACATGTTAACCCGCGAGTTACTGGGGTATATTCCATAACGCGACTTACTGGAGGGGAGGGGCTATTTTTTGCCCCCTCGGATCTCCAGGACTACTGGACTGATTGTAAAAATTCAAACGGAATTCGATAGCCCTGGAAAATGTATCGAAGAAAACTTAATATTGGTGACCTCGGGTTCACCGATGACGTCACAGGTCAGGTCAAATACAAAATGTTTGACCGTGTCAAAAGGTCTCGATGGATGGACTTGTCGCGCAAAATTGCGATATTAAACGCATAAGCAGTCGATAAATTGGTATGACTTGTGTATCTGACACTTCTAAGTGCCATTCTAAGCTGTTTATGACCTTGGTTTAGGTCAAGGTCATCCGAGGTCACGAGGTCAAACTGCAAATTAAGGTCATTAGGTGCTGTAACACATGTATATGGGTTTGTTTTTCGTCTCGAACGCGAAAATGACATTAGAACATTGTTTGTTCCATAGAAATAGAAGTAAAAAGCAAAAACGGAAATGCATTTTTTATGCATAGTAATGCTGTGAGAGGTGGCCAATTTTTGTCACTTAAAGGCCATAAGTCAGTAATTTTTTAAGATATCGACTTCAAGTTTGGTACACATATTCAACAAACACGTCTCGGGCGCATATATTCCGATTTTTGCATAACTCTGATTTTTTTTTGTGTGAAAGTATTGTAAAAAAAAAATATTTGGATTTCTCAAAATTTTGATTAAAAAAACCCTAAAAATCCTAGATAGCAGTTTGATACCCCTATTGTCAGTAATTTGATTTAAGACAATTTAATTTATCTCAAACATTGTACTTTTGACAGCGTTTTCCGCAAACCATTATTTTGCAACACAAACCAAAGAACATGACGTCACTCTGACGTCATTCCCGGTTGACCTATCATAACCTCATCTTTTTCCTTTGGCCAACATGTGTAGAATTGATGTGAGAGAAGGTATTGAAAGATTGGTGACGATACTGGTGTTGGTTTAGGAGTTATTGCAAAATACCGGGAGGGGGGGGGGGTCAAAAATACCCCCCAGTAAGTCGCGGGTTAATCGTCGTGTTACGAGTGTTTCAGTTGACGCAGCGTGCATGTACATCACAACATAAAAACCACACAACTTAAGGTTGGACATTTATCGTGCACTTAAATTCGTGAACTGTTAACAACAACGTACCATCAGCGGCCTCATCATGCGAAAAGTTGGTGGAAATGTCTCCAGCAGGCTTCTGCACTGTAAAAACAGACACGGAAACGTTCAGCGAGCGTCCGGCAGGCAGAGTGAGGGTGGCAACATAACGCGTGCAGATCGCAGACCATCTGAGGGCACACACCCACGCGCGGAGTGGACACAGATGGCGCTCAGGGTGAGAGGCGATATAGACGGAGATACATAGACATCGCAGAGACGGTGAAGGGCGCGAGTGAGTTTGTGGCGATGGGCGGAGCAGGTCCAATGCAATGAGGTGAGGTGAGGCGAGGGACAGTAGGCGTGGCGTGCAGCGTAGACCACAGGGTCAAAGATACACTTCAGACGCTCTCTATACAGGGTCGCATGCTCTACTAACGCTCGCTAACGGCCGCTGTCCGCTCCGTCCCCAGACGGAGAAGGCACGCACATCGAACACCGGCGCGCACTTCTGAGCGAAGCAGCACAGGCGGGGCGATGAGCTCAGTTACGACAGAGCGGGTCTGGAAGACGGATAGGCACCGAGGGCCAGCATAGGGAGGCGACGGCGGCCCGCACGGCGCACGCTCTCAGGTCATGTGCAGTGCCGTGGGTGGGCTCGTGCGTGTGCTACTCACACCAGACCATACTACATCACACCCGACCACTGGGCAGACCAGGCTGGGAAGACCCGGCTGGGCAGACCAGGCTGGGCAGACCAGGCTGGGAAGAGCAGGCTGGGCAGACCAGACTGGACAGACCAGGCTGGGAAGACCCGGCTGGACAGACCCGGCTGGGCAGACCAGGCTGGGCAGACCAGACCTCGCCTGAGCACCATCAGCCCCATACTCACACGGTGGACAGGTGGGGCCGACGCACGGCTTGACCACCATCGGTCTGGGCTGATCCCGACACGTGTTGCCCGCTGGCTTGTTGGTTCCAAACCAGACGCAGCGCAGGATCCTGGTCTGGTATCCTGCGGTACCACACCGGGGCCGAGCAGGCCGACCAGGGCTCGACGCGCCACGAGCCCTTGCAGCGGTCATTGTAGCACTCCTGGCGGGCGGGAGGGCGCTGGCGCCGGTCACACAGACGAGAGTGGACCGTAGTGCCGTTAGGAAGGCGGCAGCTGACTTTCCGACGCTGCATCGCTGTAGACGAGAGAGAGTCAGCGGGTCAGCGGGTCGGCGGAGACGGTCAGCGGGTCAGCGGGGACGGTCAGCGGGTAGCGGGTCAGCGGAGACGGTCAGCGGGTCGGCGGAGACGGTCAGCGGGTAGCGGGTCAGCGGAGACGGTCAGCGGGTCGGCGGATACGGTCAGCGGGTCGGCGGAGACGGTCAGCGGGTCGGCGGAGACGGTCAGCGGGTCAGCGGAGACGGTCAGCGGGTCGGCGGAGACGGTCAGCGGGCCGGCGGAGACGGTCAGCGGGTCAGCGGAGACGGTCAGCGGGTCGGCGGAGACGGTCAGCGGGTCAGCGGAGACGGTCAGCGGGTCGGCGGAGACGGTCAGCGGGTCGGCGGAGACGGTCATCGGGTAGCGGGTCAGCGGAGACGGTCAGCGGGTCAGCGGAGATGGTCAGCGGGTCAGCGGAGACGGTCAGCGGGTAGCGGGTCAGCGGAGACGGTCAGCGGGTCAGCGGAGACGGTCAGCGGGTCAGCGGAGACGGTCAGCGGGTCAGCGGAGACGGTCACCGGGTCAGCGGGGACGGTCAGCGGAGACGGTCAGCGGGTAGCGGGTCAGCGGAGACGGTCAGCGGGTCGGCGGAGACGGTCAGCGGGTCAGCGGAGACGGTCAGCGGGTCGGCGGAGACGGTCAGCGGGTCGGCGGAGACGGTCAGCGGGTCAGCGGAAACGGTCAGCGGGTCGGCGGAGACGGTCAGCGGGTCGGCGGAGACGGTCAGCGGGTCAGCGGAGACGGTCAGTGGGTCGGCGGAGACGGTCAGCGGGTCGGCGGAGACGGTCAGCGGGTCAGCGGGGACGGTCAGCGGGTCGGCGGAGACGGTCAGCGGGTCAGCGGGGACGGTCAGCGGGTCGGCGGAGACGGTCAGCGGGTCAGCGGGGACGGTCAGCGGACTTCAGAGGCGCGGTGCGACACGGCACACGCGACAGTTTCCGTGTCACCACAACCCCGCTGATGTTCCATTGCCATCCTCAGCGTCATCACACATCACCCCACTGGCAACCACAGCGTCATCGCCACAAACCCGCTGCTGCTCCTCTGCTCATTAGCTCACCCTTATCTTGCAATCACTATCTTTCACCGTAGTTCCACTTGACGGAACGAGACAGCTCTGTCATACAGCCCTCAACATTCCCTTACCCCCCTAACCCCTCTTCATCTCCCCTTTCTCCATATCTCCTTCCATCCACTCTCTCCACCTCCCTCCTCTCTCTATCTCACCATAGTTCCACTGGACGCAGCGTGAGCGTCTGCAGGCCCGCCACTCGGCTACGTGCCAGCTGGGGCAGGGCATCTGTCCACAGGGCCGCACGGAGCGCGGGCGGGGCAGGCCGGCGTCTTCGCACAGCGCCGCCGACACCGTCTTGGTGGCATTGTTGAGCCGCACCAGGCACTGTGTGGCGCGCAGCTCGTACCCGCTGCCGCCGCACGTACGGGAACACGGCGACCAGTCGGTAATGAGCCACTTGAAACGGACCTCAGACGGGTCACCTGCGGGAAATAGGCGTGGTTAGGCGGGGTCAGGCAAGCTAGAGTGTGTCGAAAACAAGCACAACATCGCACGCATCAGTAGAACATGCTGGTTTCAGTGGCGGATCTACGGTTGGGCAAAATGGGCAATTGCCTCCCCCCAAACCGCCTGAAATCGGCGCAAAAATGACTCATTCCCTCATATAGAAGAAAATCTAAGCAACTTGTACTAAAGAAAGTTTGCTTTAAATCAGCTATCAATGCATAAGCAAGCGAAATCTGATGAGTTTTCAAAATTGTGTGCGACTTTTTTGGAATTTTGCCCCCCCCCAAACTCCCGTTCTGGATCCGCAGCACCAGCAGGCTGGTTTAGGTGTGGGATGGACAAAGGTAAACAAGCACGTTGTCGTGTGGGTAAGGGAAGGAGGCTATGGAAGTTGGAGACTATGACTAAGGAGTGTGGAAGAAACAAGATAGCGGCCTGTAGGATACCTCTAGATGGCGGTAGTCTGCCAAATGCTCACCTTTCCCAAGCACCTCGATTTCTCCCTCCTCCATGCCATGGTCTGAGCTCCCTGGCGTCCTGACGCTGCTGGCTTCAGTTGTCACCGTCTCTGTCACCGCCGCCGACGCCGGGGTCGCGACAGTGGCGCCATCTTCGTCCGCCTCCGTCGTTACGGCGGTGGCAGTAGTGGTGGCGGCAGCGGTGGTGGAGGTGGTGGTGGTGCTAGTTGTGGTGCTGGTGGTGGTGGTAGTTGATTTGCGGCCCCAGCGCGAACGTTGCCGGCCTCGGTTGGTGCCCAGCACCAGGCCCTAGAACAGCAGAGGAGAGCCGTCAGCGTAGGCTGTTTGCAGACTAAATGCATGGATTATAACGCAGCAAGACGGTTGGTATAGGTATGCTTTAATCTGCGAGTCCGGTGCTGTAAATCGAGCCAGGTTCCTTGTCAGGCTTTGTTGAACAGGTTGCACATAACAGGAAAAGGTTGTGGAACAGTGGAGCGATTAGGTCAATATTGATATGTCGAAGAACGATTGACGACAAAATCGTGTTCATCCAACAATTACCCTGGTCCAACTCTTTCTCCGAAAACAACATAGTGACGTGTCACCATTGTTACAACGACATGTGCGTGGTATCGTTCGCAATCGCTTCAAACGCAGCGTAGCTAGGAGCCTATTCGTGCCAGAGACATGGCGACGTGTTCACTACTGCGGATTACGGGTGCCGTGCGCGCAAAGCCTCTGGTCGATTCCGCCATATGCTGGCTTTGGCACGACTCCAGCGTGAACAAAAGGTGGCAGCAGCGGGATTCACCGCGTTCGGTCGCAGCATGGATCGTCCATGGCCGCCGATATCTAAAGGGTACAACAAACAGTCCAACAGAAATAAAACGAAAGAGCGTAACACATGACAGAACGCAGCCAACTCATTCTCATGCGATAGTGACGCGAATATATCTCATACTAACGAGGTGAGGTGGGCAGTCATAAGCAAACTCACTAATGGACGGGAAAACACGTTAAAATACCAAGAAAACAGACCGAAATGTGGAATGATTCATATTATATTATAATGCAATTGCAGTGCGCCTGGTCTCCCGGCTTTTTAGCCTAGGCTAGCCGGCTTTTTAGAGTAGCTTATCACATAAATATATTATACTTTAATTGCAGTGCGCCTGGTGTACCTTTTTAGAGTATCTTTATCATAGAGTAAGTGGCTAATAACGACACTGGTGGGTTGGCCGTGCCTCACCAACAGCAGCGAACGCTAGCAATCAGCATTCCACGCAATGCAGGCCACTGCCTGCCCTAGGCTCCAGTCTCGATCTATCTGACTGGTATCTAACCTTTATCACCCAAGTCAGTGATGGAACTCAGCCCTGGAAGCTGGGTATTGGAGTAACTGAACAGAGAGCTATTTTGGGTCACAGCGAGCGTGCGTGTCGCGGGCGCGGGCGCGGAGCGCATCTTCTTTGGTGCCCTGCTGGCGACCGCTGCAACCTGAGCGTTGCCGCGGGTGAGGGGCTGGGTAGTGCAGACAATACATGCTGGAGGTCAGGCCAGACCAGGTCAGGGTAGGCCAGGGCAGTCCAGGCGAAGCCAGACTAGACCAGGTCAGGTCAAATTAGACCAGGCCAGGGCAGACCAGGGTAGGTCAAACCAGGGTAGGTCAAACCAGGGCATGGCACGCCAGGCTAGTGCAGATCAGGCCAGGCCAGGCCAGGCCAGGGCAGGGTACACGCAGAGCTGATCAGCCGACCCACCTGGATACCAGACACGAGCCGCTGAAAATGAGGCTCCAGCCGGCCGGCCGCCGAGCGTACCTGACCGGCCTTCAGCTCAAGGTCACGGATGGCCGTCCCTCCACGCTGCACAGGGGAACGAGGGGCGCCGGCGTCTGAGGTTGGTCCGCAGAAAACACGCATCTGCCGCACGCATCTGCTGCCCATCCCCACATGTGCAGTTTGCGCCGTTAAAACCTCTAGATCAATTAGACGTCGTAAAACCCGTATCAGCAGAACTCATACATATGAGTTCTGCTGTTAGTAATTATAATAACAATATAATGATACTGCACCAAGATATCACCGCAATGGCGGACAGTTGATAAATGGCATTGCAACACAGGCTCATGAATATTACCTCCAAGCAGCATTTCACGGCCAACATAATTAAAATGCCCGAAGGTGACATTTATAATTCAACTGAAGACCACAGCTTCAGCGTCATGCCCACATTTTCACCAGGAAGCCCAAGACACGAAGAAAATGCGATAATTTATCTAGCGTGCCATGCAGCGCTGTCCCTCTCACGTCACAAGACAGGGGCAGTTTTCCAGCCCGTCAATGGATTCCCGGCGGCGCCATTCAACCTCTCTGCCAGCAACTCGTACAGCTCTGGGCAACTACACTGCGGCCGTGCTGATCAAAATGACGCAACTCTGGCTGAAAACTAGACACTAACGAAACAGCAGCAATATCAGCAGCAATATCAGCAGCAATATCAGCAGCAATATCAGCAGCAATATCAGCAGCAATATCAGCAGCAATATCAGCAGCAATATCAGCAGCAATATCAGCAGCAATATCAGCAGCAATATCAGCAGCAATATCAGCAGCAATATCAGCAGCAATTTCAGCAGCAATATCAGCAGCAATATCAGCAGCAATATCAGCAGCAATATCAGCAGCAATATCAGCAGCAATATCAGCAGCAATATCAGCAGCAATATCAGCAGCAATATCAGCAGCAATATCAGCAGCAATATCAACAGCAATATCAGCAGCAATATCAGCAGCAATATCAGCAGCAATATCAGCAGCAATATCAGCAGCAATATCAGCAGCAATATCAGCAGTAATATCAGCAGCAATATCAGCAGCAATATCAGCAGCAATATCAGCAGCAATATCAGCAGCAATATCAGCAGCAATATCAGCAGCAATATCAGCAGCAATATCAGCAGCAATATCAGCAGCAATATCAGCAGCAATATCAGCAGCAATATCAGCAGCAATATCAGCAGCAATATCAGCAGCAATATCAGCAGCAATATCAGCAGCAATATCAGCAGCAATATCAGCAGCAATATCAGCAGCAATATCAGCAGCAATATCAGCAGCAATATCAGCAGCATTATCAGTGGCGACAGCAACCGCAACAATATCAGGAGCAGCAGCGCAGCAGCAGCAGCAGCAGCAGCAGCAGAAGCATCAGCAGCAGCAGCAGCAGCAGCAGCAGCAGCAGTAGCAGCAGCAGCAGCAGCAGCAGCAACAGCAGCGGCGACCTAATCATGTGGCACCACTAAGCGGTCCGAGCTCGTTCGCTCCTTCCAGAGCAGCTCAGCTACACCTCGGCACCAGCCGAGGTGACTGGTATCTAACATACTGCTGGCTGGGGGAGCAACAACAACAACAGCTCGTCCGTAACAACATCCAGCCGTTCCCCAGGGCTGACCGACGGTAGGACCCTCTATCTGGCCCTGTCCCGTGGGGACAGGGTCACCCTGGGCCGTGGGTGACCCCGGATGACCTCGGGTAACCTCGGATGACATACTGACCTTGGGCTGGTCGCCGTCAGCCGCCTGCTGGTCCGAGACGAACTTGACGCGCACGTCGTTTATAGAGTTGGACGACTCGCCACCGGAGGACGCTACCTGTTAGATGACGAAGGAGGAGTTAGATGACGTCAGCTCGGGTCGCTCGGGATGAAGTCAGCTAATCAGTCGGGGGACATGGTGATATCTGGGGACATGGTGATATCTGGGGACATGGTGATATCTGGGGACATGGTGATATCTGGGGACATGGTGATATCTGGGGACATGGTGATATCTGGGGACATGGTGATATCTGGGGACATGGTGATATCTGGGGACATGGTGATATCTGGTGGGTTTGCAGCAGCGGGGCGCCTATATGACATGTTATGACATGTTATGACAGGGCGCCTATGTTATGACAAGGTGAGTTGGGTCGGCACAATCGCTGCACATGATGGGATGGTGTCTGCGCCATGCATTTTAATCGTTTGACAAAGCTGTTAACAAGCAACCCAAAATATCTAAAAAGAGTCCGAAAGACACTCTTTAACGTCTGCAAGAACTGCCGGCTCCGGCCGCACCAGCTGTGTAGCATCCCGCTCAGCAGTACTAGCTGCGACTTAGACACTCCTGCTGGTTTGTGTTCCCGAAGAAGCATCATACCACAACCGTGGCAACGTGCACAATCAATGATGAGGTGCTAGGACGATCGGGGCGACACCTACCGCGCCGGAGTGGAACTGCTTGCTGCTGGCCGTGTCGTCGATGGTATTGGAGAGTTGAGTTTCTGTCCGCCTCCAAGGAGTTCGTGACGACACCGTAGCAGCTACGTCGGCTGAAACGGTGTCAGGACATGATGTTAGTAACATTCGCAGTACCACGGCTCATCGCAGGACTCAGTTGTTGTGTGTGCTTTTAGGTGCCATCTGACGTCCTCTCACAACGGGAACGTCATTTTCGCTTCCTTGGCTCAAAATGTTGACACGGTGGATTCCTTTATGTCAGCAGCATGTCATGGGTCGGCTCATCTTGAAACCAAGTATCACCGGACACTGCCAGTGTCGAACTGGTGACTGGTGTCACATTAAAGCCAGGTCACGACACCGAGCGCATTCTCCACATTGGACCTGTCCTCCCCTAACAAACAGTGTTGCTCCGCCCACCGCACTACGCAGAGTATTCTACACATTGGGCCTGTCCTCCCCTAACAAACAGTGTTCCTCCGCCCACCGCACTACGCAGAGTATTCTCCACATTGGACCTGTCCTCCCCTAACAAACAGTGTTGCTCCGCCCACCGCACTACGCAGAGTATTCTACACATTGGGCCTGTCCTCCCCTAACAAACAGTGTTCCTCCGCCCACCGCACTACGCAGAGTATTCTCCACATTGGACCTGTCCTCCCCTAACAAACAGTGTTGCTCCGCCCACCGCACTACGCAGAGTATTCTACACATTGGGCCTGTCCTCCCCTAACAAACAGTGTTCCTCCGCCCACCGCACTACGCAGAGTATTCTCCACATTGAACCTGTCCTCCCCTAACAAACAGTGTTGCTCCGCCCACCGCACTACGCAGAGTATTCTACACATTGGACCTGTCCTCCCCTAACAAACAGTGTTGCTCCGCCCACCGCACTACGCAGAGTATTCTACACATTGGACCTGTCCTCCCCTAACAAACAGTGTTCCTCCGCCCACCGCACTACGCAGAGTATTCTCCACATTGGACCTGTCCTCCCCTAACAAACAGTGTTGCTCCGCCCACCGCACTACGCAGAGTATTCTCCACATTGGACCTGTCCTCCCCTAACAAACAGTGTTCCTCCGCCCACCGCACTACGCAGAGTATTCTCCACATTGGACCTGTCCTCCCCTAACAAACAGTGTTGCTCCGCCCACCGCACTACGCAGAGTATTCTCCACATTGGACCTGTCCTCCCCTAACAAACAGTGTTGCTCCGCCCACCGCACTACGCAGAGTATTCTACACATTGGACCTGTCCTCCCCTAACAAACAGTGTTGCTCCGCCCACCGCACTACGCAGAGTATTCTCCACATTGGACCTGTCCTCCCCTAACAAACAGTGTTGCTCCGCCCACCGCACTACGCAGAGTATTCTACACATTGGACCTGTCCTCCCCTAACAAACAGTGTTGCTCCGCCCACCGCACTACGCAGAGTATTCTCCACATTGGACCTGCCCTCCCCTAACAAACAGTGTTGCTCCGCCCACCGCACTACGCAGAGTATTCTACACATTGGACCTGTCCTCCCCTAACAAACAGTGTTCCTCCGCCCACCGCACTACGCAGAGTATTCTCCACATTGGACCTGTCCTCCCCTAACAAACAGTGTTGCTCCGCCCACCGCACTACGCAGAGTATTCTACACATTGGACCTGTCCTCCCCTAACAAACAGTGTTGCTCCGCCCACCGCACTACGCAGAGTATTCTACACATTGGACCTGTCCTCCCCTAACAAACAGTGTTGCTCCGCCCACCGCACTACGCAGAGTATTCTCCACATTGGACCTGCCCTCCCCTAACAAACAGTGTTGCTCCGCCCACCGCACTACGCAGAGTATTCTACACATTGGACCTGTCCTCCCCTAACAAACAGTGTTGCTCCGCCCACCGCACTACGCAGAGTATTCTCCACATTGGACCTGTCCTCCCTTAACAAACAGTGTTCCTCCGCCCACCGCACTACGCAGAGTATTCTCCACATTGGACCTGTCCTCCCCTAACAAACAGTGTTGCTCCGCCCACCGCACTACACAGAGTATTCTACACATGGGACCTGTCCTCCCCTAACAAACAGTGTTGCTCCGCCCACCGCACTACGCAGAGTATTCTACACATTGGACCTGTCCTCCCCTAACAAACAGTGTTCCTCCGCCCACCGCACTACGCAGAGTATTCTCCACATTGGACCTGTCCTCCCCTAACAAACAGTGTTGCTCCGCCCACCGCACTACGCAGAGTATTCTCCACATTGGACCTGTCCTCCCCTAACAAACAGTGTTGCTCCGCCCACCGCACTACGCAGAGTATTCTACACATTGGACCTGTCCTCTCCTAACAAACAGTGTTGCTCCGCCCACCGCACTACGCAGAGTATTCTACACATTGGACCTGTCCTCCCCTAACAAACAGTGTTCTTCCACCCACCGCACTACGCAGAGTATTCTACACATTGGACCTGTCCTCCCCTAACAAACAGTGTTCCTCCGCCCACCGCACTACGCAGAGTATTCTACACATTGGACCTGTCCTCCCCTAACAAACAGTGTTGCTCCGCCCACCGCATTACGCAGAGTATTCTACACATTGGACCTGTCCTCCCCTAACAAACAGTGTTGCTCCGCCCACCGCACTACGCAGAGTATTCTCCACATTGGACCTGTCCTCCCCTAACAAACAGTGTTGCTCCGCCCACCGCACTACGCAGAGTATTCTACACATTGGACCTGTCCTCTCCTAACAAACAGTGTTGCTCCGCCCACCGCACTACGCAGAGTATTCTACACATTGGACCTGTCCTCCCCTAACAAACAGTGTTCTTCCGCCCACCGCACTACGCAGAGTATTCTACACATTGGACCTGTCCTCCCCTAACAAACAGTGTTGCTCCGCCCACCGCATTACGCAGAGTATTCTACACATTGGACCTGTCCTCCCCTAACAAACAGTGTTGCTCCGCCCACCGCACTACGCAGAGTATTCTCCACATTGGACCTGTCCTCCCCTAACAAACAGTGTTGCTCCGCCCACCGCATTACGCAGAGTATTCTACACATTGGACCTGTCCTCCCCTAACAAACAGTGTTGCTCCGCCCACCGCACTACGCAGAGTATTCTCCACATTGGACCTGTCCTCCCCTAACAAACAGTGTTGCTCCGCCCACCGCACTACGCAGAGTATTCTCCACATTGGACCTGTCCTCCCCTAACAAACAGTGTTGCTCCGCCCACCGCACTACGCAGAGTATTCTACACATTGGACCTGTCCTCCCCTAACAAACAGTGTTGCTCCGCCCACCGCACTACGCAGAGTATTCTACACATTGGACCTGTCCTCCCCTAACAAACAGTGTTGCTCCGCCCACCGCACTACGCAGAGTATTCTCCACATTGGACCTGTCCTCCCCTAAGAAACAGTGTTGCTCCGCCCACTGCCCTACACTGCACCTGGCCGGAAACTTACCCAGCTGCAGTTTCTTGCGCCGCTGCTTCCTCCGTCGTTTCTCCTCTCGCAGTTTCTTCTTACGCTGCTTCCTGAGACGTCGTTCTTTGATCCAGAGCGGCTCGCCGAAGGGGCTGGGTCGGATCGAGAGGTCCAGGGAGGCGGTGACCGCGCCCGCTGCCCGGGGCAGAGGGAGGGGAGGTCAGATGGGGGGGGGGGGAGGGGGGCACGTGGCACACCGACTGACGCTGCATGCGCAATGCAAGAGATTAGCTAGTCCACAAACCACACGGTCGGTTAATGAGCGACATGATAAGTGACAGCCGACATGTCAGCAAAGCATCGACAAAATTAGAACGGTTTGAACTAATTAACAAGGCCTCGCGCGATACATGACGTAGTGCCACCACTAACATGCTGGTACCGTAGCGACGCTACAAAGGCCAGGCTCAGCTCCATAACCAAAATTACCCAGTTGACGACCTGGGGAATTCTAACCCGGCATTGACTGGGGTCTCAGCAGCACGCCATCGACTGGGGGAGGGGGGGGGGGGGGGGGGGGGGGGGTTTAAACGCCCCTTGGTTATCTTCCGAACCAATGATTGCAGCGAGACGCACAAGGCGGCAATCGAAAGCTCTCAATGAGACGAATCTAAGGCATGCTAAAAAATGTCAAAGTGAGGTCAAATGTCAGGTCGCAGTCAGGTCAAAGGTCAACATCGGCGTATTTGAGTTTATGGGTCATACTTTCCATCCAAAGCCTTCGATTGCGACCAGTTTCACCCAAAGTGCTGCCAAAGGTATGATACATATCCCGCATGAGCTAAAGAGAGATTGTTCGCCAAGGTCAAGGTCAAGGTCAGGTCACCAAAGGTCACTATGCTCAAAATATCTACGAAAGTCATGCAACACATGTTTTATGAACTATTTTCCACGTATAATTCGATAGTGATAGTCATTTTACCACCTGACTTCATTTACGTGAAGTAAATGTCAATTTCAGGTCAAGTGCAGGTCACCGAAGGTCAAATTTTTTGTATTGTTAAATCTAAACAAAAAAGGCATGTTACTAGACCAGTTCTGTCTCATAAATACAGTGGTGGCATTTATTTGTCTGTATCTAGTCAATACAAGCCAAAAAACGCAATTGCAAAATATGACGTCATGAGTTACCCATACTTTAGATGTCATAAGTCAGTCAAAAATGGAGCTATCAGTTTGAAATTTGGCATGGTATTGCCTAGGTATAGTTCTCTGACACATATTCCGGTGTTTTTAATATTTGATACAATTTTGATTTTGTGATAATTTTCAATCCAATTTTTTTTAGTTTTTGGGGGTCAAAAACTAACATTTTCAAAACTCCGAGATTGACAGTTTTTAGCCGTTGCAATTTGCTATCTTTTGACGTTTTTCGATTGCATTTTGCTTTACATGTGGCATTTGTACGGCCTGGCAAAGTTTAGCTGATTTTGGCGTAAAACTCGTGTGTAGTGACGTCACTAAATTCGCTATAACTTGAGAGAAAAAAATCGACAATTTTTCCTTTTACACACAAGAGGTACAAATGATTCATAAGAAGGTACCCGAAGTTTCACGTTGATAGCGCTATCAGTTTTTCAGCAATGCGAAAATTCATTAGGGGGGGGGGGGGGGGGAGGGGCGTTCAACGCCCCCCCCAGTCAATGGCGGGTTAATACGTGAAACGTCGGAAACCATTACCAGAAACTTTCCAGCTCGCTATTTGCTGTTTCACATAACATGCGTTCACAAGTTCTGACTTCTGTTGACTCTCGTTGTTAGAAAGAGTTCAAAAAGGGCAACAAAAATGGTTAATTGTCTTGGTAGTTTACCTTATGAAGATAGATTAAAGAAATTGGGGTATGTTTTCACTTAGATATAGAAGGCTAAGAGGAGATCTAATTGAAGTCTTCAAATTTGTAAATAGTCAGCATTCTGGATATTTAAAGGGTATGTTTGAGTTCAATAGGGAAAATCGAGGTAGAGGTCATCAGCATAAACTCATTATGAAACAAAGTAGGACTAGGCTACGACAGTCATTTTTCAGTAGAAGGGTTGTAGGACATTGGAATATGCTACCAGGGGATGTCGCTGATGCAGTGACACTTGCTTCCTTCAAAATTAGATTAGATAAATACTTTACAGAGAAGGGATTAGTTCATAAATACTCGTGGGATTAGCCTTCTTTTATGCAGGTAGAGTAAGGTGATTTGAAGGGGCGAGACTGGTGGAGGGGGGGGGGGGGGGGGGGGGGGGGTGCAACCTCGGATGGGCCCAAGAGGCTCTTTGTTGCACTTTTCTTTTATGTCTTTTCTTTTATGTCTTTATGTCTCATTAAAGGAAATAGTTCACCTTGGAACATTTTTTCCAAACACGATTTGATTATATTTTGAAATACAAATTATTTTTATATTGCCAAAAATGGCCATACATCGCGCCGATTCAGGACAGAAGGTCGTAAATTATTAATGTTATCAAAACTATATACATACTCCCTGAGTCAGAGTCCTGACGTAACGCGAATGAAAGAAATGGCTCAGCCAATCAGACTCGAAAGTAGTCGCGTAAGGATAGACTCGCATTAGAGAAGTGCCAACAGGCGGCCGGCGGTTCGCTTGCTAGCACCAGTTGCAAGCTGATTGGCTGATTGTATAGCCTCTGCCCAGGCATCGTTAGCACCACATTCTTTCGCCAGTACCGCATTCCTTCGCCAAACAAATCAAATATATTCGGCTGGAGAGTCTTTTCAGTCAAGAAAACTTACATATAGGGGTTTCCCTACACGGGCTACAAAACAACTATCTCAGTTTAAAACCCATGTTGAAGGTGAACTATTTCCTTTAACCACGGTCCAAAGTCGAAAGCGAACCTAAGCTCAGCCAGCCTAAGCAAACCTAAGCAACCTAACTCCAACATCTCTGGCATAGTTAGACCAAACCAGCAGGAGGACGTTTAGTTGACCTGCATAGTGTGACTGAGTCGACTCACCAATGCAAGTATAGCGTCCCGCGTCTCGGAACTCGACATGCTTCACGCTGACCTGGCCGTTTGCCTTCAGACGGTATTTTCTGCCGCCGACCAGCCGGTCGCCATCCTTGGTCCACACGATCTTAGTCCTGGGGTCACACGAGGTCAACTCAGGTCACTTCGGTGAGCACGAGGTAACGATGCCTGTGATATATGTATATGGCAAACACCGAGCAGTTTTAATATCGGGAAACCCTATAGAGAGTTGTTTAATCGGTTTATTGCGAGTGCTCCCCACTGTCGATGACAGAATAAAGGGAATATTGCTACGGAGTAGGGACAACTCAATTTAAAAGCAAGACAGGCACCGCGTCGTTCGACGGGTTTATTGGACGTATGTCATGCTCCCGCGCGACAATGGACGATGGGGACATTCAACTGCGAGAATCAATAATAACACTCTTTTGTGGCCACCGGCGAACCACTTGAGACGTCCCAATGGCAAAGCACGACGCATGCTCGGACGACATGTGACTCAGATGAAAGTCAGACGAGAGATTTGTGCTGCGCTCGATACAAAACAAAATATTTACCACACTCCACACAAGGGAGAAGAATGCCATCATCCAGCTTTGGTCACAATAGGAATCGAATTGAGTACGTCCACACATAGCGTTTTGTATTGTATGTTTTGCAAATCAGTGAATGTAAGCAAAATGCGCTATTGTGTTCTGTGGTTAAATATGAGCCTTTCAAGCCAGTCCAAAATACGCGATTCGAAAAGCCAAGTGGTTGGTTCGCTGCGACGCTGTTATTCCGGAGGTAGGTACGAGGGAATACAATTCGGTAAATACAATCAGCCAAACTTCGAGCGGCTATTCAGCGTTCGTGCAAACTTGGTCGATGTTGCTGTGCCTGCCCGGCCATGCTCACTCACTGGGAGCGTAAAGGAGTAAACTCCGGCTCCGGGTACCAGAGGTTTGTTGCGCTTTTACGGGGAGCTCTACATAGCGGGTCGACAAAGAGGCAAACAAGTGTGTGTGTGTGATTCCGGGCCAGTTGAGCTGATTGGCCGTCTTAAAGCCGCTTTGAACTCCGTCGCGCACATCATCGCGGCGCATCTTGCTGAAATTGTCGGTAGCTGAGTTTACAACAATTATACGTATGATGTACAAAAATAATTTAAATTGGTTAAGTAGTTTGGGATATAATCATATTTGATGACGTCATGTTGGTGGAAAAACGATAAATATTTGAAAAATAGTAGAAAACAGAGTTTTAAAGGAAATTGCAAACGCAATTCACCAAAGATACAAAATGACATTCTCTTTAAAATGGCAATCTCGGATTTGCAAAATTTTGGGGTTTTGCCCCTAAAATAAAAAAAAACTGTTTTTTGTTGTTGAAAAATCCCCACAAAATCAAAATTTTCAAAGATGTTAGAAAAAAAGGAATATATGTGAGAGCACTAAGTATGGACAATACCCATACCAAATTTCAAAGCAATATCTTCCTTTTTGACTGAGTGATGGCTCCCTAAGTGTAAGCAACTCATGACGTCATTTTGTAATAACTTTTTTGATTTTTTTTTTGACAAGATAAGAACAAATAAATACCTTTTCTGTATTTGTGAGCCAAAACTGGTCTAGGAACATGCCTTTTTATTTACATTTATCAATTTCTAATTTTGAGGTTTTCTGAAGAGCAAAATCGCTGTTCTGGACGTGATAAATCCGAGGTCATTCACTTGACCTGGAAGGTCACCCGTTGATCTGACACCTACAAATCGCATACAGTTAGATTCTCTCATGACAGGCAACATGCTGGTTCTTACCGCATTGCTCTAAGTTGCTTGGTGTGGAAGTTAACAGGGGGGGGGGGAGAGGTGGGTGGGGGTGGGCTGTCAGCCCCCCCCCGTAGGGCGAAGGTGAAAAAGCTCCCGTAGGGCGAGGGTTAAAGCCGCTCTGATCTCCGTCGCGCAAACGGGAAGGTAGGTTAATATAATATATAATATTGATACTAACATATACGCCAACGATTACCAGTTTTGCTGGTGTCGTCATCTCGTCTCCACAGAAGTGATATGAAGTGATGATGACAAATGCTTTGAAACTGGGTGAAATTATTCTAGAGCGAAATTCATGTGCATGTTTAAGACACCAATAGTATTTAGTTAAGCGTTAACGTGTACCCAGTTATCGACAGGTACAACGTCGTGGTTTAGAACCGTCCACTCTAGCAGGGCACCACAGTAAGTCTCCTCGATTCTCATTATATCACTAATCATGTAGAGAGGGCAGAATCGCAAACAAGGAGCAAAATATGTCCCTTTGCAATAAATGTAATATAAATTGCAGCTATATTTGATACAAGGGAAAAGGGGGAAGAGTCATTACGCATGTAGGTCGTACGTCACGCACTCTTCCATTTCAGTTCGGACAGTTTCCAAATGTATAGGCACATAATCTGTGTACATCCCAACAGTTTTGCTGGCACATCCCATATGTATAACGGTGAAATTTCTCCATTACCCACAAATACTAATATACCAGTAAGGCGCCGTAGTTGGCGATGAACGAGCGAGCGTGAAGGAAATGTATGGGGAATTTCAACTAGATCGGGCAAGTAGTTTCTGAAATACAAAAAAAAGTTGCGTACGTGCGCACGTGCAGAGGCACCCACCTTTGACTAGTGGGACAGTAGGGGGCTGAGAAGTCCTTAGCCACACACCAAATTTGAACACAATCGGCTCAGCCGTTCCAGAGATATAGAATAGGGGTGTGCACGTGCGCACGTGCAATGCCACCCCATCCCTGACTTGTGGAAAGGCGGCGGCTGAGAGGTCCCTAACCATGCACCAAATTCTAACACAATCGGCTCAGCCGTTCCTGAGATACAGAATAGGGGTGTGCACGTGTGCACGTGCACAGGCATCCCACCCCTGACTTGTGGGAAACTGACGGATGAGAAGTCCCTAACCACACACCAAATTTGAACACAATCGGCTCAACCGTTCCTGAGATATAGAATAGGGGTGTGCACGTGCGCACGTGCAGTCACCTCACCCCTAAGTTGTGTGAAAGTGGCGGCTGTGGGGTCGCTAGGCACACACGAAATTTGCACATAATCTCCCCAGCCGTTGCGGAGTTATTGCGAGAAAACACTTTTCAACACCCCTCACGCGGCACGCTCCACGCGCAGTGGTAGTCACCCACATGAGTCGGCACTGGTCTCAAACAGGGTAGGTTAGATGGGGCTGCTCATCAAAGAAGTCCGCTTGTCAATCGGACGTGCGGTTGCAGAGATATGAGCTTCTCAAAAGCGTCGCCACGGGTCGGGCCGGGCCGCTCATAATCAGATTTTTCCCATGCACCACGCAAGGACGAGCGAGCGCTTCGCGCTCTCTCGTAATAACCAGCACGCACCGTCCTAAATGCTCGCTTCAGGAGTTACGCACCTTCTGTAATGCTCTCTACAGGAGTTACGCACCTTCTGTAATGCTCTCTACAGCAGGCTCCTAGAATGCTTTGGAGCTAGGGTGCGGAGTGGAAAATTCTGACTAAAATAAGTATAAAGAGTGGAAAATGCAAAAAAAAATGTACCAGGCTTTATCACCCAATTACCTGCTCACCAAAATTAGTTATTACCTATGCCAATTCTTACCTGTCTTTCCATCAACAGGCTGTCCCTATCATTACATCCATAAATCAGTATCAGGCTTCCAATTATCCAATACATTTTAAAATAAGGAGTGGAAAATTCACAGTAAAACTCAGGAAAAGAGTGGAAAAATAGTATCCATAGGGTGTCATTTTCCACCCAAATTTCCCAATGCTAGGACACTGCTCTACAGGAGTTACGCCTCCAGACACATGGCAGCCCGTACCGAGCTGTACCGTCTAACAGCACCCGACTCCGAGCCGCTGTCAGTCAGAGCTGCCGTATACCGCCGCTCAGCTGGGGTGTGTGGCGTGATGGGGTCGGCATCACGGCAGGTCAATTAGGTCTGGTTCCACAACGAACACGAGACGGAGTTCATTTCTCACACCTGGCCAAAGTGGAGGCCGGCACGCAACTGCCGGGCCTTCGCTGACGGCTGCCGACAGGCGGCTGCCAAGGCAGACGCAACACGGCGTCCAAACTGTCATAAACTCATTTGAAGTTTTCTACTCCTAGCCCTAGGAGTATATTCAATTATATGAGTAAAATAGTACGAGTCTACAAACATGAACTCGTAACAGGTCAAGTGGGACACGGAGATTCCTCACCTATTAAGGCTCAGTCATGCGCCGGCACAGCCCGAACTCTCTGCCATCGCACCACTGGGTTGGTTGCTTTGTTGAGTTGGTCCCAATGCATTGCTAGTTATGATTGGTTATCGTCACCACTGGTTCATCCTGTTCACCCGCTGGCCTGGTAATCCTGCGGTACCAATTCAGCGAAAGTAGTTGTCTTTTCTCGGCCGTTCCGTGGATCGACAAAACAGGGCGGAGATCAAAGCGGCTTTAAGACGACCAATCGGCCCAGTCTCAACTGGCCCGGAATCACACAGAGGAGGTGGACAGTGGACACCCACACAACAGCCAGCTGTATCCGACGTGGTCCCAGCGAACCCCAGTGGTCTCGGGCTGCCCCAACATATTGAGATCTGCCTGCAAAAGGAGGTAAAGCTGGGCAGGACCCTTAACAGTTTAGTGTGTCGATTGAACTAGACTGGTTTGGACTGATTTTTTCGCTAAGTAGGTGTGCGTGTTGCAGGTACAGTGTGACGGTGTCGCATCTATTATTGTAGTAATTCCCAGATACGGGATAATTACGCCACTTGGGGTAATTTGCCTTCGGGCGGGGATAATCCCTCCCAGTCGCGATTGAACACCGAAGTAAAAACTGGATGACAAAGAGCATCAGAACCATTTGGTGTGATGTGCTTAGCTTTGTGTTACAGTTTACGTGTTGTTAAACACTGGCAACCACTGCTATAGGCTAGAGTAACAACACACGTCTACTTATATTCTTGTCCCTAGATGGCACTAGTAGTAAACGCCTGAAGTTATGCCGTACCGCATAGCTTGAAGCCGATAACTGGTTTGCTCAATGTGAGGGGGTAACGAGTCATTTTGGTCATCAAAGGGGGCAACCATGCCCTTGCCGTTGAGCACCACTGTATTAGTGGATATGCCATCCTCACCGAAAAAAAAATACTTCGTTTTAGCGTGACCACCTTTTTGATCACGACACCAGGACATGGTCGCATGCTTTAAGAAGACCATTTAAAAGAAACTGCAGCCAGCATGCATGAAACTGCGGGGGGTTGCGCCCTCTATCACCCTGTTTTTTCATTCTTCAACATGATCAATGTCGGTTTGGACGAATTATTACACATTATATTAATTACAGTATTCTACATATAATGATCAATGGCCGAGTGAATTCCCTAATTATTATTTTGTTCAATTATTGTATGTTGTTGTAATATTTATATTTACCAATGAAATAAAGCACAGAACATATACAAGTATGTAAAGGTAGTCTAAAGAGTGGGTATAGGCTTAGTATAGGGTATAGGATCACTGGCTTGAGTGTATTCTATCTTGACGAAAAATGTTTGACTCATTTTTGTTTACGCATTCAATCAGCAATCTTCCGTACAAACCATTTCACATTTGTAACCATAAGAATTTGTAACCATAAGAATTTGTAACCATAAGAATTTGTAACCATAAGAAAACCATAAGAATAATAATTTCGAAGACTCCGAATCAATAGTCACTTCTTCACATCCTAAGAATTTCCAACCCACAAGTTAGGTGAACATTGAAAATGAATTCAGTAGAACTTATCTACCGCAAGTTAAGCTTTCCCAAAGTTAGCTCTTCGAAGTAACAACCCATTAGCGGCGGCGGGTAATGCAATCTATTAAGCATTCAGCGATGCGTAGCCGATGTCTGTAACTCGCGCAAAGTGTTTGTACTCTGTACTCTATGGTAATTGAAAGTGGCAGACTCCCCAATGTTGTGAGCGACGTGACGCGAGTGGGGCTGGTGCAGGGTGAACATCAAACCTCCCGAGATGTACACACCTGTCGAACTGTTTGACAGGACACTTCAGCTGGACGGTAGTGCCGGTGAAGACCACAGCCGTGCCGCCGATCTTCAGAGTCACACGCCGCTGAGGCGTCTCCTGCTCATACGACTGTCAACACACGACAATGGGCGTCAATACACAACACATCTGAGGCGTCTCCTGCTCATACGACTGTCAACACACGACAATGGGCGTCAATACACAACACATCTGAGGCGTCTCCTGCTCATACGACTGTCAACAGACAACACAGGGTGTCACCATATTACAGACTGACAACACACAACACAGGGTGTCACCATAATACAGACTGACAACACACAACACAGGGTGTCACCATATTACAGACTGTCAACACACAACACAGGGTGTCACCATATTACAGACTGTCAACACACAACACAGGGTGTCACCATATTACAGACTGACAACACACAACACAGGGTGTCACCATATTACAGACTGACAACACACAACACAGGGTGTCACCATATTACAGACTGACAACACACAACACAGGGTGTCACCATATTACAGACTGACAACACACAACACAGGGTGTCACCATATTACAGACTGACAACACACAACACAGGGTGTCACCATATTACAGACTGACAACACACAACACAGGGTGTCACCATATTACAGACTGACAACACACAACACAGGGTGTCACCATATTACAGACTGTCAACACACAACACAGGGTGTCACCATATTACAGACTGACAACACACAACACAGGGTGTCACCATATTACAGACTGTCAACACACAACACAGGGTGTCACCATATTACAGACTGACAACACACAACACAGAGTGTCACCATATTACAGACTGTCAACACACAACACAGGGTGTCACCATATTACAGACTGTCAACACACAACACAGGGTGTCACCATATTACAGACTGACAACACACAACACAGGGTGTCACCATATTACAGACTGACAACACACAACACAGGGTGTCACCATATTACAGACTGACAACACACAACACAGGGTGTCACCATATTACAGACTGTCAACACACAACACAGGGTGTCACCATATTACAGACTGTCAACACGCAACACAGGGTGTCACCATATTACAGACTGACAACACACAACACAGGGTGTCACCATATTACAGACTGACAACACACAACACAGGGTGTCAACACACGATTCAGAATGACAAAGCACAACATAACTGTTGACACACAACACACGACCAACAAACTGGCAACGGCGAAAGCTGACTTTATGACACAGATACTTATATTATATGACACATCGCAGGCCGCAGCAGCAGCAGCAGCAGAAGCAGACCCAGTCAACCAAGACTCTGGGTGAACGGAGTCCTTTGAAATCCTGACAGCCAGGGTGAAAAGAATAACTTAAGGATAGAAGGATCCTCGGATCTACGAATCCCGGTAACAAAATATTCACGAGCAAAGCTTGAGGGGAAGTGCCGAGATCTGGTCCTATTATTTGTATGATTCTTGCCGTTTTATGTCCCAAGAAGCCTGCCAGAACGTGACTGGAAACAATCAGAAAACGCCCTCGACTCAACTAATAACAATGAGACAACGCCACTGAAGAACCAGGCATTCTCCAAAACTAGCTCATTTAGCATTGCACGATCTCTCATTTAATGTACTCGAGAGACGCGTGGCATTCGAATGAGTTGGTTGAACAATGCCTAGGGCTTCAATGAAGTTGCGGCGTCGGTTTCTAGTTGTCGTGTACCTAAAACCATGACATGTGAGAACTAACACCTGACAATGAACTGATCAAAACCAGCGACACCGAAAGTGGATTGCCCGACAGCCGTGATCGTCCGACTACTTTGCTAAGCTAATAGAGCCTCGCTCGCACTATAAACCGGTTTAATCACGACAATCTGACAGTCCCAGTCGGACTGGAAACCTGTAACTAGCCCATCGCGCTGAATCGGAGACATCACGAAACTGCTCACTCTGACTCGGCACCCCTATCGCCCCGTGGCCGCGGAGCTGCTGACACCTCGTGATGACACTCTCTGATGACACCTCGTGACCATGGAACTGACAACACCTCGTGATGACACTCTCTGCTGACACCTCGTGATGACACTCTCTGATGACACCTCGTGACCATGGAACTGACAACACCTCGTGATGACACTCTCTGCTGACACCTCGTGATGACACTCTCTGATGACACCTCGTGACCATGGAACTGACAACACCTCGTGATGACACTCTCTGATGACACCTCGTGACCATGGAACTGACAACACCTCGTGATGACACTCTCTGATAACACCTCGTGACCATGGAACTGACAACACCTCGTGATGACACTCTCTGATGCCACCTCGTGACCATGGAACTGACAACACCTCGTGATGACACTCTCTGATGACACCTCGTGACCATGGAACTGACAACACCTCGTGATGACACTATCTGCTGACACCTCGTGATGACACTCTCTGATGACACCTCGTGACCATGGAACTGACAACACCTCGTGATGACACTCTCTGCTGACACCTCGTGACCATGGAACTGACAACACCTCGTGATGACACTCTCTGATGACACCTCGTGACCATGGAACTGACAACACCTCGTGATGACACTCTCTGATGACACCTCGTGATGACACTCTCTGATGCCACCTCGTGACCATGGAACTGACAACACCTCGTGATGACACGCCATTGACACCGGACGTGATCGAGCCTTCACACCCTGCCGATGCTCCGTGCCGCCGCTCCGTGCCCCGCCGATGGTGCGTGACGGCCCCGGACGGCGTCCATTGTTAATGGTGTTGTTGCGTCCAGCCAGCGGCAGCATTAAGCGATGTACCGCCGACAGTTGGACTGAATTTTTCACCAGATACGCCGCCGGCCGGCCAAAGTCCACCTTGCGTCGGCCGGCCTGGGACGGACCGCCGCTGGGGCAGCTGCAGGGGCGGCATGGCATCAACGATTAAAGCGGCGGTCTAACTGTGCCCAGTCGGTCTAAAACGGCGGTCTAACTGTACCCAGTCGGTCTAAAGCGGCGGTCTAACTGTACCCAGTTGGTATAAAGCGGCGGTCTAACTGGGTCGAGTCGGTCTAAAGCGGCGGTCTAACTGTGTCAAGTCGGTCTAAAGCGGCTGTCTAATTGTGTCGAGTCGGTCTAAAGCGGCGGTCTAACTGTGTCGATTCGGTCTAAAGCGGCGGTCTAACTGTGTCGAGTCGGTCTAAAGTGGCGGTCTAACTGTGTCGAGTCGGTCTAAAGCGGCTGTCTAACTGTGTCGAGTCGGTCTAAAGAGCGAGGAGCACTGTGTCGAGTCGGTCTAAAGCGGCGGTCTAACTGTGTCCAGTCGGTCTAAAGCGGCGGTCTAACTCTGTCCAGTCGGTCTAAAGCGGCGGTCTAACTGTGTCCAGTCGGTCTAAAGCGGCGGTCTAACTGTGTCGAGTCGGTCTAAAGAGCGAGGAGCACTGTGTCGAGTCGGTCTAAAGCGGCGGTCTAACTGTGTCCAGTCGGTCTAAAGAGCGACGAGCACTGTGTCGAGTCGGTCTAAAACGGCGGTCTAACTGTGTCGAGTCTGTCTGAAGCGGTGGTCTAACTGTGTCGAAGCGGTGTACAGATCGACCAGCACTGTGTCGAGTCGG